>JABTTQ020003440.1:0-77437 GCA_016081115.2 Rehmannia glutinosa | reverse complement strand
ATGATTTTATCCAAACAAAATAGTTTATTTAAAATGCTTCTATATTATCACAGGCAAACATATAAAAATTAAACTCAAACTGTTACTTTAAATTATATGAGCTAGCTCACGATTTTAATAACGAGTCCGCTGAGCCTAACGAAACCGGATATTTCTAAACTTGAGTTTGGTTTATTTGCCTTAATGGGCTTATAAATTTCATTAAACGAGCTTAATAAACTTTTATTTATTGAATCGAAATCTGAATATATAGTTCATGAGCGGATTGGTTTTATTACAGCCCTAGCCATTACAATCAATCTACATTCCTTATCCAATTTATGAATTGGACATCATCAACCTAGGCAATTGTCCTTATTGATTAATATATGGGCTCCAAGCGTCCAACCCAAAATAAAATAGAGGCCCATGTACGATTAAATATCTAAATGGATTTTGATTTATGGACCACTTGGTCCAAGCTTAAAAATTAATGATTATTGCGTGCCTCATAGAACATTGGAGTGAACTTTACCTTATGTATTCATATGCATACACGTATTCAAAAAAATTCACGCATAAGTTCTAGAGCTTATTCATACATATAATATAATGGGACCAAAACAAAAAACCTTTCCAAAGCAATATTCGTAGAGGTTTTGGTCCAGGTTTTTTGTGAAGATAACCTATTATTGGACCAATCTATGGAATTTTGTTTTGGTTTGATCATCATCAAGCTAATGGTTCTTATATTTTGAATAGAGCTGCCAATTTATCCGCCCCAGGTCAGATCGGTGATGGTTCGTCGGTGCAAGTAGAGATAGCAGTGGGGCGGGGAATTCCCACTCCCCGCGGGGATCCGCACCGAACGGGGCGGGAATTCCCCGAAAATTTCCCCCGTGGGGACGGGAACGGGGAAATTTTTCTCCCCGTTAAGAGGGGACGGACGGGGATTTTTCTCCCGTTGGCGGGGGCGGGATCATACTCCCGCCCGTTCCCCTACACGGGAACCGCTTATTATATATATAATATAATATTTATAATATAATATAAATATATCCACATTAAATATTAAAAATAACAAAATATTTAATTTATTTTATTAATGAGTAGTTTATTAGTTTTTATATAATTTATTAATATAAAAATAATTATTTTTATAAAAATTGAATTTTTGCAAAAAAAAAAAAAAAAAGAAATTAAAGCGGGGAGCGGGGAATCCCCGCGGGGACGGGGATGGGGGGAAATTTTTCCCCGATTGTCTCGCGGGGACGGGGACGGGGATTCCCCGCGGTCGCGGGGATGGGGATGGGGATGGGGATCACTCCCCCACCCCCGCCCCGCCCCGTTGACATCCCTAGGTGCAAGGAGGGGAATCGGCTGACTAAAATTTCTTCGGGACACTATTTTGGGGAACCCAACTCAATCCATGTATTAAAATTACACTTGATTTGCTTTGGTCCGGTCGAACCGGCCCCCAATATTTCGCACATAAAAGGCAGGGCCAAATATGTCCGGTTCTTTAGGGCTTGCAAAATTACAGTCCAGCCCTGCCCTATTACCTAACTGGGCTCTCTTTGACAGTTTTAATTTTGAGTTAAAGTTGGGGGTTGATTTCATTGGTTAAATAATAATTTGTCTCCTCAAGTGTGCGAGATTTTTCAGTTTTAAAACTTTTTTCATGACACTTTTCTATTAATTTAGTGTCTTCCTCACATCATATTATTGTGGAGATGGTAAAGTGACAAAAATTGTTAAATTCGAGGGATAAAATGTCATAAAAGATTTGAAGAAATATGCAAAAACAAATTGCATAGTTGAGGGGTTTAGTATACCCGATTTCATCTTTCCCTTTAACTAGTACGCAATTGAGACCCAATTTTTGTTTTTTCTCCCCCACTCATTACATCACTTTACTCTTTTAAATTGTTCGATAGTGTTTTAATTATTCTTAGGATTTGTTATCGTGTTAAGTTAAATAAATTGCCCGAATTGTTATCTTTCAATTAATGTTAGAACTTAGAACCCCAATTAGTAAATGACATGCACAACCAAAAAAATAAAATTGACAGCATGATCTTAACAGGTTCGGTTATCAAATTTTCTACTCTTTGAGGCACGCAAAATGAGAATAATCATTAATTACTAAAAGGAATAATTACAAAAAGCCCCCGAGATTTAGGCTAATTACAAAAAAATCCAGAGATTTTTGAAAATTGCCAAAAGAAAAACTTAAAATTTAATTCATCTTAGATTTTTCTGCAAAAAAAAAAAAAATTCAAAATTTCCCCAAAAAGTAATCATCTCTTTCTAAAAGGATGCTCAAAGTAATGTTCTGTATTGTGGGAACATCCAACCCAACAGTTTTCTATCAACTTTTCCTAAAGGCCCAATGGCCCAATATTTTTCTACCATCTCAAAGAGGCATAGTGTGCCCCAATAAGCCCAAAATCACATTCAAGGCCAAGGAGGGCCAAAAACCGATGTATAAGTAGCTAAGTTTATTTCACCTCATTTATAAGGTATGTCATTGTGATTGTGGACCTAGCTCTAGTTAATTGGATTATTATTCTCTACTAGCAGTCCACCCGTGCGATGCATGGTTTATATATTAAAGTAAGATAATTTTAATTTGATTAGTTTTAATTAATTAAAATTAATATATTATTTAAATGTAAGGACAAATAATTATGTATTAAATAATAAGTGATTGAATAATAAATTAATAATGAAACATTACAAATGAAATTGAACTGAATATAAATACATAAAAAATTATAGATTTTGGATGTGATAATTGATAAAGGCCCAAATCCATTATTTATCATATGTAAAATTAGCAATGGATTGGGTCAGGCCAAATTCAATGAGTTTTGAAAAAATTTGGGCCAAGTCGGTGACTTTGATTATGGCGCGAGATTGCATTGTCGAGTCCAAATCTATGTGTATATTTTGTATACTTAAAATGTTGGATTGGGCCAAAAATCGGGCTAATCCCGGAGTTTGAACAAAAATAAATTCAGAAAAAAAAAGGAATGTATATCATAAAATAATTGTACGTAATCTTCATGGGTACAATGTATGTAATATCAAACAAAAACATTATTACGTCTCTAAACTACACAAATTATTTTTAAAATAAAAGATATTTAATTATAGAATAATACATTGATAAAAAACTTTAGCATCTACAACATTTCAATTAAATATAAAATGCAAAACAATCAATAAAAAAATAACACCTTAACAAACAAACAAAAAAAACCTTTAGATTTGGTGTGTCTTACATTTCCCCCCGTTTAATTTAAAAAATATTTCAAAAGCTCCCCTTCTATTTATCAGAATATTACATTTATCTCCTTAAATTTAACACACAATCAAATCTCAAAGGTTTTGTTTTCGGTAATTTCCAAAACCTTTTTT
Organism: Rehmannia glutinosa; assembly: GCA_016081115.2. Classification (NCBI taxonomy): domain Eukaryota; kingdom Viridiplantae; phylum Streptophyta; class Magnoliopsida; order Lamiales; family Orobanchaceae; genus Rehmannia; species Rehmannia glutinosa. The sequence goes on along the minus strand of JABTTQ020003440.1, from coordinate 74,035 downwards.
TTTTTTTGTAAGTAGGCCCAAACCTTAGGGGACTTTTTGCAATTATCCCATAATAGTATGCCGTTTTTATCTGGATAATCAACTACTTGTCTTCTTATCGTGGCATGAATCTTGGTACCCTACAGAAAAAAAAACACAATTGTTACGAAATTAAAAACCAACTAAATATCTTATCTAATGGAAAATTTGAAAAAACATTTTAAAATAACTTATGTCACATGACTAAAAAGAATAAAGTTTATAGAACTACTAAACATAAACTTCAGAGAACTACAAAACAACTGAAAAAATATACAGACAAAAAAAAAATAATTTTCTCAAACTAATAAGCATACTAAAAAACCGACTAAAAACTACGATATAAAACTAAAAACAACTAAATGTTAGTTCTATGAAAATTTAAATGCATTCAGGACTGAAACATTCGAAATAAATTCATAATATAGTTCAGTCATGAGTCTTAACACAAATGAAGAAAACAATTAAACATGTATATTGTACAAAAAACAGAACCAGAAAAGGGGGAAAAAAGGAACTATATATAAAAACAAAGTTGCGTAGCTGAAAGTACAACTTATTGTACCTATTTGTCATGATATGTGCTCTCCAGGCTAAAACCATTCGATTTTTCAAAATATATGTAGGTAAATTGCATGCACGAACCGATCAAACATGCAGGGGGGACAAAAAACATTCGAGCTAAATTAATAATTAATTCAGTCACAGTGTTAACACAAATGAAGAAAATATTAAGCATGTATATTAAACATTTCATAAAACAGAATCAATATATATATATATATATATGTATATATATAAGAGCTATAAAAAACATAGCTACATAACAAGAAATACAACTAAAAGTACATGTTCATCATGATATGGGGAGTTGTGATGGTATGTGTTGTCTAGACTAAGGACATTCGAGTTTTCTCCATATATGCAGTAATGCAATGCAGGTACACTGTATACACGAACCAAAATCGAACACGCGGAACCCCAAATACATCTCCATTGGATTAAGATCCTAACCAATTTGAACAAATGAGTCATATGCATATTATTTTGCTTTATATTTGGCAGTGAATTATTTTGAATATCCTGAGTTGTCTCCAATTGTTGGATTAATATCTCTTACGTAACTGAATAGGTCTGTTCTCTAGATTACTATATTTCATATTCAGATTTGGGGTATTTATATCGAATCTGCAGATTTGTTAAGTTCTGAAAAATGGATGGTCCTTTTTACAGTGGTTTGCATAGTACACTCTATGCACTTTAATTTAAATTATTGTATTTACCGAGAATCAACATTACAGCTGATGTGAATTACATTTGAATATTTTTTTATTTCATTTCTTTTAACCATTTTAATTGATTATACAATTTATACTCTGTTGACTGTATGGAAAATTAATATTTTCAATTTGACGATCCTATTTATTCAACAAAAAAATTTGGGTTTTTATTTTGTATTAATTGTTTATTGACAAATCGAGGACTCATTTAACTACCCAATGAAACTGAATTTAATGGCACACAAGCTTTGGTTTTCATGCAGACAAATTAAGAAAAAATCATGATTAATTGTAAAAAGAAATTGAAACAATAGGGTATTTAAAACTGAAACCAATTTACAATGAAACATACATTAAATGACAGTCATTAATCACCAAAAAAGAGACATCAAAATTTTTGTTGTAGTAAAAACCGAAACTTATTAACAAAACTGACTTGCCATATAGGGAAATAAATTATTGGCTGGAACTTTCTAAATATAAAGGCTATCTTGTTTTTATATATTATATAGATATAGATATCCTAATAATGGTTCCATCTCTACTGGCCGATTTTGGGCCTGCTCTGTCGCCAATTTCTAACGAATTAGATCTTATATTCTATGATGGTGTTTCATCTCTTATTCCACCGCACGGATGATTGTCATGTGCATAGAAGTTACTTATTTATTTTGGAGCATAAATCAACACTAAATTGTGGAATTTTAATATAATAACTTTTGTACGCATGACAATTTCTATATGGTGGAATATAAAACGAAACACCATCATGGAATAGAAGATTTCATCTGCGTAAATACTTACTAAAATTAATAAGCAAGTTGAAAAAATGGAAAACATTGAATGAAATTGACTTTAAGATTATTTATTTGTGTAGTGATGAGCAAAGTTCTGATCCACAAAAGCTTAAATTTTGGTGCAGATTAAAACAAATAATATTATAAATCGGATTACAACTATATTATGCTGAATTACAACAAAATAATAAACTTTGACAAGACATGGACTCCCTTCACATTTTTACCTTTATATTTACATATTTTATCACGATTAGGATATTTTTGTATAATACGATATTCACCAATTAATGGAAAACATATTAAATCTACCGACCTCCAAACAAACACACGATTCACATACAAACCAAATAAAAAACATAAGGAAAAACCGAAAAAGCATATGCGGAAAAAAGGAGTAATATTCGCTGACAAAAAGCTGCACATATTTTAACCACATCTTTAATCTACCGTTCATGCATTTCGTCTTTATCCTTTTTACCCAAAAAGAAAAAGTTAAGCAAAAAAGAAAATCCTTTTTGCATGTATTATGTCTTGTCACGTAGTCATTCGACTCGACTACTTCTAGCCCAATTTTTCACCTAACTCAACTATTTTTTCCCTTAACAAAACATATAATCACTTCATTTTTATTATTTTTATAGGAAAAACGAGCTAAAAAAATTTTGCGGTGCGTGGGGAAAGGAAGGCCCCCGATCCGCCTATGAAGACATGTTCTTTTATACCGAAATAAATTATAAAGTTAGCCATATTTTATTGCACTAAATTCACACTTGATCCATGCAGGAAAAAGGAAAAACCTATATATATATTTATACATATATATCTTGACACTCGATTGGATGAGATTTTATATTCCAAAATGGTGTTTTATTTTTGATTTCACCGTACGAATAATTGTCATATGTATATAATAAGTTGCCATATCAAAATCCCATATATATATAATAAGTTACCATATATATATACATACATATATATCTTGGCACTCGATTGGATGAGATTTTATATTCCAAAATGGTGTTTTATTTTTTATTTCACCGTACGGATAATTGTCATATGTATATAATAAGTTACCATATCAAAATCCCATATTTTGGGCTTAATTTATACTTCAAATTACTTGTATAGAATGACAGATACAAGGCTGGGCCAACCTGAGCCCTGACCCTTTCTTTAAAAAAAAAATTAGTGAGAATTTAAAAAAATAGTTATAATTTGTATTGTTTTTCTTGGATTTTCTATTTGGTCCACTCCATTTTTGTATCGATCTATCCTACTAAATTATCTGGGTTCCGTCCTTGTTTATATACACGTAACAATCATCTGTACAACCCAATATGAAATTATGAAAAATAAGATCCCACAATGTACGTTAAAAATAAACATTTTATTGGAGATTTAGTGCTTGTTTGGTAGCACTTATGGAAAAGTTCATTTAAAAATGGACTTATCTAGAATGGACTTTTCAAAAAGCCTCTCATTCTCAATTCTCTAGAATGAACTTTTTGGAGGAGTGACTTATCCAAAAGTTCATTCCAAAATAATCACCAAACATGAAATTTTATTGAAATGGACTTTTGATCTAAAAGTCCATTTCAAAAGTACTCTCAAACAAGCACTTAATTGGGGAGCTAGAGTAGTGGCGGAGCCACTTGTAAGTTTGGGGGTACAATTGTACCCCCAATTTGGAAAAAAAATAAAAAAAAATTAGTTTAAAAAATAATATTAATAATATTTTGTACCCCAATTTTTATATAAAATGGTATTTTTAACAATTAAAATCCAAACAATTTCCCACATTTCTTTTCCCTACAAACACTTTGTTCCCCAAAAAAAAAGTTATAGAATTTAAATACGATTAACTTAAAATTTATCGTACCCCCATTTTCGAATTTTTGGATTCGCCGCTGAGCTGGAGTAGACGCAATCCAGAAACTTCACGTCTATTTTCATGTTAACTTTTTTTAATAAGAAATCCACTGAGTAGCCTGCCACATGGACATATATGGTCGTTTTCACATTATGGTTCATGTTCCAATAATTTGACTGAGATTCCCCCATTTAATAAAGTGTGCATAAACGATAAATTTAAATAGTTGAAAACCGGCAACGCCACGCTACGTATACAAAGTCCTAGGCCAAACAAACATCTTCCATTTATAAATTGATTCGGCCTTTGTTTATTATTTATTTTTTCTATCAATATATATTTGTTTATTGTATTTTAAAGCTACTTTTTTAAACAACTTATGGTGCAATTTTAAAGATATACATATATTTTTAAAAAATTTCAAATATAAAATAATATATCTACGATTCAATTCCAACCAAAATATGACGTGCATGAATGAATGATGAGTGACAATTTGAAGCATAATACTACGAATACGACACGGAATTAGATGGTTTGGTCTGAGGCTTATGAGTCCAAGTCGTTATCTAACTGGTATAATATGGCGCGTTAAAAATGGATCGTTATCGGTCCGACCCAATTAACACGATAAGACCCAATTATTTTAATTATCGATAACTAATTATTTATATTTGTTATTTACTAGTACTTTTTTAGATAATATTTGTACTTGACCATTTTTATTGATAATTTATTAAATTCGTTAATGGGCTTAACCGTCGGGTGTAACTAAATAAATTTGATAATTTTACTTAATTAATTATCTTACCTATCATGACATGTCGTGTTTTTCGGGTTTTTAACATATATTTGAGTTTAAATTTTAGGTCCGATGAAATTATCATGCGGTGTTCGTATTTAAGCTTACTTATCGTGCCTATCCAAAATAACGGCCCGGAAATAACAATTTGTCACTTTATTGGATGATTAACATACATAAGTATATCTAAGAAATCAATCACACTTATTTATCTTATTAATAGATGTCAATCATCAAGCGAACGAAATATAAAAAGTGTAAGATGAAATCTAATCCATTTACATCCCACTTTTAAACCAAAGCTCTCACAACTCACATGCATGTCGACCAGTGCAGACTTTTAAAGATGGGATAAGATCGTCTCTTTTGTTTTTCCCAAAAGAAAAAAATAACTTTTCATAATTTATCAAAAACAATACAAAAAAAGAAGAAATATTATCTGCTACTAGGGGTGTCAATTTGGGATATCGATTCGGATCATGTTTAGAAGGTGTTTGGCTAAATTTATTTAAAAGATCTTATAAATTTCTACATCTTTTAAGTTGGTCTTAGAGTTTATAAGGCGTTAGATCTTATTTTAAGAATAAGTTATTAAACTATTTGTATAAAATAAGATGGTGTAGCTTTTAAGATGTTTGTAGTGATAATTTTATAATTAAATTAGTCAAAATTAAATGTGGTTATTGAAATAAGATCTTATTTTGAAAAAATATGGGTGTTCTTATACTTTTTTAAAAATAACTTATAACGGAGTGCTTGTCTGTGAAATTTTTTTCACATGTTCTACTTTTTGGACAAAATTTTCCATTAACATTTGATTGCTTATGAAAATTCCAAAAACTGCACTATTTACTTTTCTCATTTTTCAATTCATCAATCACATCCACCTATAATTTAAACCAAAAAAAAAAATATTACAACAATTAACATTATATACAATCACATCTCAAATACACTATTAACTCTATCTTATTTTCCAAATAACCAATCACATCTGATCACTATTATACTAAAAAAAACTATCACATCAACTATCATCATTATATTTTCATCTTATATTAATCACACTCCCAAAATTCATTCTCATTTTTTAAAAATAAAACTTTCACACTATTCTCTATAAAAGTAAAAATGAGCGGAACGAAGGTCAATCAATCACTCTTAAGCTCATCACATCTTATTTTATGAGTTTATATGATCTTTTTCTAAAATATTACCAAATAAAATTAAACAATTTATAACCTATCAAACATCTAATAAGATGTTTTGATTCTTTTGAAGCTCTGCCAAATACTCTCAGTTTTGGGTTGATTTCGGATTATATTTAAAATAAATTAAAATTTTATGTAAAAAACAAAATAATCATATTTTAGAAAAATTAGTAATTTTGTGTCGTGACGTGTTCGCATTAGTCGTGTTTATGTTATTTTCGTGTTTCCTTCAATAACTTCATGTCGAGTTCGCGCCGAACGGGATATTACACTCCTATCTACTACACAGTCGCTCCTTTATATATATACACACGCATTACACACCTCCAAACACACCACTCATTCACAACAAACCAATAACAATGGCCACTTCACTGTACTCACTGCTCCCCATCTTCCTCCTCCTCTGCACCATGGCCAAAGCTACCCCTCCGGGCCTCTTTCTAACCGTCGTCAACAACTGCCCCTTCACAATCTGGCCCGCCATTCAGCCCAACGCCGGCCACCCATCCCTCGAGCGCGGCGGATTCGCCCTCCACACCCTCACCCACCGCTCCTTCCCCGCCCCCTCCTCCCACTGGTCGGGCCGGATCTGGGCCCGAACCGGCTGTACCTACTCCAACGGCCGATTCTCCTGCGCCACAGGCGACTGCGGCGGCCGATTGGAGTGCGACGGCCTCGGCGGCGCCGCCCCCGCAACCCTAGCCCAGTTCTCTCTCCACCACGGCCACGCCGACTTCTCCTCCTACGGCGTCAGCCTCGTCGACGGATTCAACGTCCCGATGACGGTCACGCCTCACGAGGGGAAGGGGCAGTGCCCGGTGGTGGGGTGTAAGGCAGATCTGCTCGCCACGTGTCCCCACGGGCTGCAGGTGAGAGGGCCGCCGCATGGGGCGGTGATTGGGTGCAAGAGCGGCTGCGCCGCCTTTGGGACGGATGAGCTGTGCTGCCGGAACCATTACAATAGCCCGCAGACGTGTCGGGCGTCGAGCTACTCGGAGTTCTTCAAGCATGCTTGTCCGGCGACGGTAACGTACGCGCACGATAGCCCGTCGCTCATGCATGACTGCTCTGCGCCGCGTGAGCTTAAAGTCATTTTCTGTCACTAGAAGATCTCAGTAATGATTTGAGCTTTTTTTAATTGATGTATTTTACTGTTGTTTTATGGAAGATGATGAAGAGAGTAGTAGATTAGGATGTGTTTGGCTGGCTGTACTTTGCTTATTTATGTGTAATGTGTGTGATAATTATGAAATGGAAGGGTTTTTCTTTCTTTTTCCATAAAAAGAAAAAAAGTATTTTCTTATAATAATTGTTTTCTTGTTTCTAATTTGCACTTTACCATAATTTTTGGGCAATTGATCAGTTTATTTAATATAGAGAAAGATGTGTTCGTCACTTGAGTTTTGTGAAAATAGTGTATGTTTTCATTAAATTGGATTATATATTATTATTTTTTGATTAATTTAGACTGTTTTGTGAAAATAGTGTATATTTTCATCAAATTTGATTATATATTATTATTTTCTGATTAATTAAATCTAAAAACATCTTATAAGAATAAGTGTCGTATTTGATAACATCATAACTTACAAACACATCTTATGCTCCAAAAAATTAATAAATAAACACATGTTAATATAAATTATATAACACATTGGACCAAATACGACCTATATATAATATATTCTTCCAGAATAATTTCCCAAACACAAAAACATGTACGAGACAATCTGATTATATCAGGGGCATAGCTAAGGGAGTTTTTCCCAATTTGATTATATCAGGGGCATAGCTAAGGAGGTTTTCCCGCCTTCAAGCGCACCTCAATTTTTTTTTTATTCGGTTTTTTCTAAAAATAAAAAAAACTATATATATATATATTTAAATGAAAAAAATAATTGAAATAATGGGGAAGAATTTCTTCAAATACAAAAAATTAGAGATTATCTCACCTTTAAAAAACTAAATAAACTCTGGCTAATTTCTCTTCTTTCTATGTATTATTTTCAAATTAAGATAAGGTAAAAAAGCATAAAAGCACATTGCTATGAGTGCCGTTTGGCAGTTTCATGAGGACCCAAAGACAAAATAAATAAAAGAAAAAGAGCATTGGATGCCTCATTCCTCTTGTGATTGGAAGAGGAGCCATTTTCTGATTTTTGTGCTTTCAGAGATTGAATTTCGTGACATTTTGGCTTTCTATGAAAATTTCTGATAAATACATACAACCATGTTCTCCCACACACACTTCTATCCCCAAAATCTAATATTAATTGATGTTCCCTGAATCGAACCCACGTATGTTATTCAGCATGAGTATAGTATCTATCAAATTTTTACCAATTCACATATATTCGGGAGCAATTGACCCCACAAACTATACATAGGTTTAAAACGAACAGAGCTTTTGACAAATAGTTCGTAAACGAGCTCGATTAACATTCGTTTATTAGTTTTATGTTCATGAACTATTCATTTGATTAAATTAATTATGTAACGGTATTATTTGCCGATCTGATCACATTTACGCAATAATGTATGATAATGGTTGAGATCAATCCCTAGTAGAGATGATAATGGGTCGGGGCCAACTCGACCCGAGCCCATTGGGCTTTTGCAAAAATTCGGGCCGATCTGATTCAGATCGGGCCGCGAAAATGACAGACCCATCCTAACCCATACATACGTTTCATGCACAAAAAAATCGGACCGACCCGGAAGTTGGGCTAGTCCGGCTCGTTGGGCCATCGGGTCGAAACAAATAGGTTCGACTTTTTTTCGGGCCTAAAAAATATGGCCCAACCCAACTAAAATCTCGGTCCGAACCTAATTTTGCCACCTCTGGTCCTATACACGGGTAAATACGACCCCAAACAAAACAAATCAGTAAGGTCGCGATTGGATGCGGATGAAAAATGAAAATTTTTATCTAGACGAACGAGAATTGTTGGAACGTATGTTTGGATATGGAAATTCGTAATTCTTTCCCCTAAAAACACTGTTCCCGCCCCCTAAAATTTATTGTTGCCCCCATTTTAAGGCTTTTTGGCTGACACGTGTGTGGAGTTGTCCCATCAAAATCATATCTCTCTTTTATTAACAGTTAATTAATATTATGGGTAAGGATCCAACTAAAAAAATAACTAAATCACAATGAAGGAAAAAGTTGGTAGAATAAAACTTTTCGGAAGCAATAATCATACATTAACCCATATAATTTCATTCTTTTTCCATAATCATACACTTATAATGGGCTAATTTACTAAGCTAAAGCTATTTAAAAATCTAATTAACCAAATAATGCAATATATATATATATATATATGAGTACCTCTGTTTTCTCAATTTTATTTATTTTTTATTAAATTTTGAGAAAACATAATTTTTAATTGAATTAATTTTCAGTTATAATTTTGATTTTAAAAAAATTAGTTTAACTAAATTTTTGCTTTACAAATTTGAAAATATATACACCATTTTTCAGATAAGTGTAACTATTTCTTGCCCAAAATTTGATAAAATGCTTTAATTTAGAATGAATTTAAAACACAACTGGATAATAGAAAAACATCAAATGTATTACAATTGGGTAACATAATAAAGCCTAAACTACGCTTACTCGATTGATGATTCAGATTCCAATTGTAAGGTAATTGATGTTTTGCTAATCCATTTTTTTTTTTAAAGTCATTTTAAATTAAAGTACTTTTTTGAATTTTTAGCAAAAATCAGTTACACTTATTCGAAAAATGTTCTATGTATTTTCAAATTTATAAAGTAAAATTTAATTAAATTATTTTTTTTAAATATAACATTATTTCTGAAAATTTATTAAAAAAATAATCTTTAATCGTGAATTTGAAAATAATCTTTAAAATCAAAATTATAACTGAAAATTAATTCAATTAAAAATCTGTTTTTTAAAATTTTTCGAAAAAAAAAGATAAACATAACTTTGTTTTTTCAAAATTTTATAATAGAAAATAAAAATTGACAAAACAGATGTGTAACCTCTGTTTTCACTTCATATATTAAGTTTTTTGTTTTTGGCATTATTTGGTTAATTGGATTTTTAAATAGGTTTAGTTTAATAAATTAGTCCTTATAATGACATTGTATTCAATAATAGGTTTTTCTATAATATTTAAATACAAACATCACATCCAAACCCCCAAAAAATTTCATATCCAATCACAATTCTCCCTAAAAAGAACATCACATTAACTGTCATTATTACATATTCATTCACACTCTCAAAATTTTTCAATTATCTCCCTAATTTTTTTCCCACTATTTTCTAGCAAAATGAAAATACATCCCATCGCGCCGTAAACATTTCAAAAGAAGTTTCAAGCTATCTCACCATAAGCCTTGCTCACCGTCCCTAGCCACCAATACGGCAATACCATCTCACCACTTCAACCACGGTCTGCCGCCGTTGAGCCACCGGCCACCCTTTTCCCACCTGATAGTCGCTTTTATATACAGTATTTACAAACCTATTGACACCGCCATTCCAGCTCTCAATCCTCCAATCAGTGCTTCCAAAATCTACAATTTTTTAAACCAGCCACCCAAATAGGTAATTCTTTATTGTTATTGTCTTTTATTGTCAATTATTATTAATTATCACGGGTAGGTGCTCATGAAGACAGTGATTTATGTAGTTTGCCTAAATCTGATATGGTAAAGAATATTGGATTCTATCAATAGTTGAGATCGAAAGTGCGCACTTATCCTGTTTGATAAAATGTCGCAACCGATTTCCAGTAGTGGTTTGTTTAAGTATCTCCAATATTCCCACCTTTAACTTGTCTATGCTGACAGCATCAAATATACATCTTTGGAACCAGATTGTAGATTTTGATATTTCAATGATTAGGGCTTCATAAAAACAGGGGGTGTTGATGCTTATGCTCTTATTATACGGGTTAAAATCGCCCATCAAAAATTGCAGAAGATATATGAGTGCAGAAACTTTTGAAATTGCATATACTCAAAATGGAAAACATTATATGCTGTTATCAATGTCTATCTTTATGAGGAAGAGTATGTCGTTGCTGAATGATGTCAGTTCATGATATTTTTAAATGGAACTTGAAAAACAAAAGCAACTAAGCAAGTGATGTTGATTTGTCAGTGCTTCAATTATGATTGTAAAAATACAATACCGAGCTCCAAAATATTTGATAATTGTGAAGTTCAATTGATATGGTCTCGTGATATCCCATATTTTTGGAATGATTTCAAAGCTTTTAAATTTTACGAGTTAGTTATGTTGGTGAAACTTAGTAAATCCAAATTTGAAATATGTAGCTGAAGTGAACAGAAACTTTAGATTGTCAAACTTGTATGTATGTGACATTGCCAAGAACTTTGGGATCCATATTGGCTATTGCAGGTTAGCCATTGCTTGAGAATCCAATTTTCTGTTAAAAGGTATTTCCCAATCAAGATAGCTTTGATACTCTTTTACATGGGGTAAGGGGAAAGGGTCACTTCCCATGTACAAGAAAAATATATTCCCTCTTTGTCAAGTTCAAATGATGGTATGGGAGAAATATATATATATATATATATATATATATATATAGCCTCACTCATAGGTAGGGGTGAGCAAAACCGAACCGGAACCGAAAAACTGAACCAAACCGATGAATTCGGTGCGGTTTGGTTCGGTTTTTTTTGGTCAAACGGTTTGGTTCGGTTTGGATTCTAATAAACCGAATTAATTTTCGGTTCGGTTCGGTTTTAGTCTAGAAAATATCGGTTTGGACCGAACCGAACCGAATATAATAAATTCTATTTTTTATATATATTCTTTATATTATTACTTTATTTTTAAATTTATTTAATTGTTATATTATTGAATAAATCTAAAATATATATTTTTAGCAAAAAAAACAAAGGCCCAAAATAAAGCCCAAACCGAACCGACGGTTCGGTTTTTCCTTCAATGCGGTTCGGTTTCGGTTTAAGAAAAATATAAATTCGGTTTTTGGTTTTTTGCGGTTCGGTTCGGTTTTGCACCGAACCGGTCGTTTGCTCACCCCTACTTATAGGGGTGCGCACAATTCGGTTAACCGGCCGAGCCGAGCCTAACCGAACCGAAAAACTCGGTTTGGTTTTCAGTTTTCATTTTTTCAAAATTTTCGGCTTTCAGTTCGGTCCTGGTTTTAGTGTTCGGTTGCGCGAACCCGAACCGAGAACAATTTTTTTATATAATAATATCCTAATTTGCTATTTGGAAATAGCACTCTATTAGAAATAGGCAAATAGCAACTTTAATCCCTTTGGCCTTTGATAATACTCAAGTCAAGAACAGAAATTTCCAGATTTCCTTGTATCATCGTCTGTCTCTCTTCTCTCGGGCTCTTCCTCACGCACATCACAGAGGCGCACGGCGGCAAGGCAGGCGTTCCCGGCGGTTGTCCACTCTATCCGGTCCAGGTCCCAACTGCTTCATTTTCTCACGTTTATTTCATATTTTAATGTTTCTCACCATTTCTTTGAAAACCTAACTTGTAAAAAACTTGTACATAAATTTAGGAGTCCTGTATTAAGTTAAAATTTATCTTTAATCAGTTACTAATTAGGTATTTCCAGAGGATTTGTGTGTAAATTGGTGAATGTGACTTGTAAAATTAAAATAAAAAAATTGTATGAGTTCGTTTTTTTCTTTTTTCATTTATCTCGAATGTGGTTTATCTGTACAAGTACAGGTAGTACAGCAATGGAGCAGCCATTTTGGGGTGTTCCATTTTTTTTTTTTGAATTGAAAATTCGGTTCACCTTAAACCGATAAAAATTCAGTTTTATGAATTTGTTTAATTGTATTTTAATGATTTCCCTAATTTAGTTTTGTTAAAAAACTTTCACCATTTTGGGGTGTTTCCTTTTGAATTGAAAAATTTTGGGGTGTTCCCTTTTTTTTGAATTGAAAAACTTTCGGTTCGGTTTTCGGTTAAGGATTTTCATCAACCGAATTTCTGGTTCGGTTCAATTCGGTTGAACGGACACCCCTACTTGCTTATTCAAAGATACACATCTTCAGATTCCAAAACTAGTGAAAATAGAGCTCTATATAGAAGACATAGTGTATTATCTATTGTATGTCACACAATACTTAGGTTAAAGGTTTAATGCTTTCAGTGACCTTTATCCCCCTGGGAACTGGTTGTTTAGGTTCATGCTAATGGCTAATGCATCTCTCTCTCTCTTTCTCTTTTTGTATGTGCAAACTGGAAATGTTACTTTTTTTATTACAGCTCCATGTTTACAAATGATCAGAGACAAAAGGAGCGTACTGGAAAATATGGAAGTCCAAGACTGCAATACCTCCAGGTGCTACTGCTTAATTACCATGCACAGCAAAAGCTACATTTTGCTCTGAATTTATTAAGTTTCCGCCAACTTAAATTTTTGTGTGTTTGATGTATCTCCCAGTTGGGAACGATCATATTATGCCCACTGCTTTCCTTGTATATATTTTGACTATCGTTCTCTTATTCATGTGCCATAGGAACTGGTTGCACAATTTCAGAATGCATCAGATGAAGGTATGGGTTGCCAAACTGAATTAGTAACTGGTGTTCTGTTTAGCTTACGACTCACCATTTAGATGAGTGTTACCGACTTTACTTCATGCTTCCGAATTTGCACATCAAATGAATGGCAACAATAGCCTGAATACTTTTTGCAATTGCGTTGCCAATCTCAATTTTTAACAGCAAACCAGAGAAATGGTTTCGTCATTTTAATTCTAGAAAGTATTGTTTGATAATAGTGTGGTTATTAGATCAATTAAAGCATGATGAAAATATGGGGCTTCTTTTGGGTAACTTAATAATTTTTGCGTTGATAGTTAAGGGGTCCATGAATGCAGGTGAGCTTATCATTTTTTTGTTACGGGCTGTAGGCTGATCATTTCAGTAATGCACAAGTAGTTGAAGCTGCTCTTCGATATTAGTATGTATGTTATGCAATTTTTTGTTTGCATGCGTGCCTTCAATTATTTACATATTAACAAAACCATACAAATCTACCCATCTACAATAACTGTTCTATTTTGCGAAAACTGAGTCCAAACATTGCCTTATCCAGTACTGAGAGTGAAAACAGCTTGTCTGGATTGTGTTATGTCCATTAATCTTCCAAAAAGTTATTTCCACTCCTTTTTTACTACTACTGTTTTTTGGGTTTTTGAGCCTTATGTTGTTGGCTTGTCTCAATATTCTGTTGTAGACAAGCTTTATAGGCAATGCTCTAACTTTCCGTTCAAATGGAGCTTGACTTGGATTCTTTTAGATCTATCTGTTATAGAGTATGCAGCAGATTGTGTTTTACTAAAAAAATTTTACTACCATATCTTTGGGCATTAAATGGACGATGAATTCATGACATTGCAGAAACAAAAGAGAAAATTGTTGCTAATTTGGGGAACTTTGCCTATGATCCTTACAATTATACCTTTTTACGTCAGGTCTGTCATCTCCTCATCTGCATTTTTAAGTTGATTGAGAAACTTCATGTTTTCGGTGGACATAAATAATTTTATGTTTTTTTAGCAGCTAAATGTTTTGGAACTTTTTCTGGACTGCCTAACTGAGCCCAATGAGAGGCTTTTGGAGTTTGCTCTTGGGGGAATCTGTAATGCTTGTGCAGGTAGGATACTCAGATTCTGTGTTTAGAAGAACAGAATGTGGAAGCATCTCGCTTCTTCCACTGTTTTTGTATTTAGATTGTTTATTTTACAATGATTTTAATTTTCTTATAATTTTCCGACCCGCAGATCCATTAAATGCTGCAGTTGTCATTGATTGTGGTGGAATTCCGCTTGTCATCCAATGCTTATCAAGTCCTGTTAGGAACACGGTAAGAGAATAACATGGCATCTTAAATCTTTTCATAGTTTCAGCTATTGCATATGCTTGGAACCAATGTAAGAAAATGAACTTTTTAAATTTTAGAATCAATTGTCATAATGTGTTGATTTTTCCCCCCGGTTGTGATACAAGTGGGCTATCAATAGTGTTTGTCATGAGGCCATTTGCAGATAATTGGCTTATTGCAAATTTGCACCCCAGAGTTGCACCAATGCCACACCAATTTGGCATGATGAACCCCACCCTACAATTGGATTTTTTTTTTTGGCAGATTGCAATGTTGAAAATTGAAATAGCATTACCTTGGAACTTACCACTCTAAGGCACATTTCTAACAAATAGTGTGATCTCGAAATTAGCATGCCTTGCAAAGGGTCATACTTGTCTCTTCAGTTCATTTCTCTTAAGGGCAAAATTAGTAGTTTATGCAAAAAATTAAAAGAAAAAAAAAATAAAAAAAATGAGGCAATAAGACAGCACTGTTGAGGAAATTAGAGTTTTTACAGCCCCAAAATCTCCATTCATCCTTCGGCTTCTCAATTCAGTTCTGCCTCATCTTCTCCCCCAATCCTTAACTTCATAATAAAGAACCTTCTGAGTTATGTTGGTGACACAAGAATACGAAAATGAATGAGCATCTCATATACTTGTAGGATGTCAAGCTGTGCACCTTTTTTTCCTTGACTGATCTTACATATGTACTTTTTCTCGTGCCACTTTGCTTTATAATTTTTACAGGGATATGTAATATAATTAAGCAGAAGGAAAATTTCCCCACTGCACCTACTCTATTTACCATCACTTGAATAAATTAGGACTATTTTAGCTTATACAATGAGCACCTCGACTCTTCTGAACATGAGCTTATAGATATATATCCAGTTATCAATCTGATACTATTTACATTAAAATGATTTTGTCTGGTTGGGCATTCATACCCTTAAATTTTAGCTCAGAGGATATCGACTTGCATCATTATTAAATAGACAAAATTGCACGCTAGCTATCTCTAGTATCCTAACATTTCTGGATGCAATTCAAGATTGTTTACAAAATTGAACTGGATTTGAATAATCTGTCAGCCCCGGGACACCTTAAGCATTTGAGTTAAGTTTATGTTTACCCTAATGGTTTAAAGACTTAATCTCCAAATATGCAGGTGAATTATGCTCTTGGGTCACTGTATTATCTCTGTAATGCGACTACCGAGGATGAGATATTGAAACCAGAGGTAGTGGACGCCATCAAAAGGTTTGCGGCAGCTGGTGCAGTTAATGTGTGCTTTAGTAATCTTGCTCAGTCTTTATTGGACAGGCATGCCTCTAAACTCAACTGAACGGTCGGTCCTTACTGGTAACCTGCCGAATATCATCACATTGAATATATGATTTTTGTCTTGTCATCGAGTAGGTTTGACTTGCTGTATTCCTTCGTTGAAGATCCCCTTTTGTGGTACTGTTGGTTCGATTTTTTAACAAAATTATTAGGATTGTTACTTCATTATACGAGATCAGATTTGTTGTCGATTGTTTGTTTCCGCTTAGTAAGAGTGCGCTTCGTTTAATGAGCTGAAAATGTTATTTTGTGCAATCATTCTCCGGTTGTAGTCTTATAAACTGGAAAGGGGATAATTCTACTTATAGTACCTAAACTATATCATGTTTTCACTTTTGGTACCCGTTTTCAGGATATCAATTTGTGTACTCGCTATGGGCATTGAAATTATCAAATAGAATCAGCTTAATATTTCTACCTTGGCGATAGATTTGCTTTGGCGGTGCAAGCAGTCACCACGCTAAAAGAAGATCTCAGCTACACAGGTTCTAAGGCATTGGACATACGTAATTCTATTGGGACTTTGCATAATCTGAAGTTGATCCATGTTAGACGATCGGCAAATGTTGTTGCGCACGAACTTGCAAGATTTTCTATTTTTCTCCTTTTCCCCTTTCAGGTGGGAAGTTGATATGATAAGCATATGGGATAATTACAAAAACATCTCTGAGGTTTGGGTTAATTACAAAAAAAACCAGACATGTTTCAAAATTGCATAAAAACCCTTCAAGTTTCTTTTTTTTTTTTTTTTGTCTTAATTTTAGGGGGTAATTGTAATGTTTTTGTAAATGTCAGCGGTCTTTTTGAAATATTTTCGAAAATCAGGGATCAAACCTCAAGGAGTTTTTTTGTAATTTTCAAAGAACTCTGGTTTTTTTAATAATTAGCCCAAATTTTAGGGGTGTTTTTGTAATTATCCGTAAACATATTTAAGTAATTTAACCCAATGCATTGCATGAAAAGACGTAAAAGGCTTCATGTATATATCTGTAATGGATGATTTTTCTTGATCGATAAATTACAAGATTTTTTAGTATATACTGTATATGGACACAAATCATGACCCTACCCACCCTAAAAATGCTAAAAAAATATATTATTTGTGAACTTTGATAGTGAGATTTTGATGCTATCAACTTGAAAATTGCTTAAAAATGATTCTATAGATCATCAAATGTAACGAAAATATATCCATATCATAAGATAATTAAAAACGATGATATCAACATATCTAATCCAATTTGTCCATATCAACGTGATAGTAAATATCATTTTCGTGTTAGTTTAACTGCAGTTTTAGTCCTGTAAAAATACAAGGAGGTAACATATTTAGTCATATAATTATTGTGTATAGTATTTTTGGTATCCTAAGTATAAAAATTGACATATTTGGTCCTCTAAGGGCTCGTTTGGTTGGGGTTAATGGGAGGGATATCACACCCATTTTTAATATTTCACTCTCATTAATTAGTTTGGTTGAAACTTGCAAAGCCCATGAAAAAGCAAGGGCCCGGTCCACTATCACCCAAAATGGGTATACCATATCCCACCAAGGGGGTGGGATACAATTTCACTCACTTTCTGATATGGAGTGAAATGTCAGCAATACCCCCATTTCCCTTCCCATTCTTGTCGTTTCTTTCACAACCTGACATTCATTTTCCTCCCTTCACTGTCACATTGTTTTCTTTTACAAGCATTCTCGAACCCTAGCTCCAACCAAAACAGAGGAGCAGACATCAAACCAGCGTTGAGGTAAAATTATTTTTTCAAAAATCTATGGTTGAGCTAATATTTCTTTTTCATATTTTTCGCTGCTAATACTCAGTAAATGTTTTGATTTTATTTTGTTTTTAACCCATTTTCCCTGTTTTTTTAATACATGTCTGATGCAGTTTTAGGGGGAGAGATATTTTGCTCCCGTCGAGAAGGCTAGTGATTCTAACTATTTTGGTAAAAATATCCACTATAGTTTTTGGATTTGAAAGAATCATGCTGGGTCTCAATTACTTTTGTGAAATTTATATTCTGTTTTAATCTGTTTTTTCTTTTTTTTTTTGGGTCTCGATTTTAGGAGTTTGATTTTAGGTGCACTGTGATTTTATGTTGGTTGTAATACATGACTGCTAATTTCTTTTAATTTGTTCGTTTTTTTATGTTAACTGTGCTTTTTGGAGTGGTTAACCTGCATAAATAGAAATGAATGTCAAACAATTAAAGAGAATTATATTGATTCACATTGCAGTTTTTATTAGAAAGATGGATAAAATATCAAGGAGAAGAGCTGAGTCATTCTTAATTGTTGAAGAAATAATGACCGAAAGTATGTTTATCCTGAACATGTTTGTGAGAACAATTCGCAATCGGTATTAGTGCATCTGCACAACCTGTTAGTTTAACTAGTTTCTTTATTTGGATCTTTATTTGTTGTAATTAATTGGTACTTACCAAAAAATTCATGATTTTAATATACAAACTTAGTTCAGTAATCACTCGAGTGCTGTTTGAACAGGTAATTACAAGATTCTTTTGTTGCTTAATTTGAGTTTTTTGTATACTTTGGAAATTTATTTCTTTCATTTTTGAATGTGCTTTGTGGTTTGCTGTTTCAGAATGGAGGTCTTCGGGCTTGTTGCAATGATGCAAAGGCTTACTCTGCAAGAGAAACTACTAGTTTCGAAGTTGTTGGTAAAAAATACTGAGGATCTTGAGCTGTTCTTCAGCCTTCCGGATGAAGCGAAGATTGAGTTTGCAAAAATGAAGTTGGCAGGGAATCTATGAAATTATATTAGTTGTATGTTTTGAGGCTAAATATATAGTTTCCTGGGGTCGTTTTGTATTTTATGGAATTTATCATGAACACTGGTTAGGTTTAGCGATTATTATCTCCTTTTTGGTCGCAATGAACAATGGTTATGAAATTATATTAGTTGTATGTTTTGAGGCGAAATCTCTATTTCGGATATTGTATTTGGATGATAGGGTGTTGTTCTCTGTTTTGGATAATTGAATTGGATGTTTGTTCTTAATATGGTTCTCTATTTTGGATATTATATTCGATTTAGGGGTTATGATATATTCCGAGTTGTTCAACTTCTGTGTTCTTTCGTAAGTTTGGAAAAGTTATGGCTTATTTATATTTTCAGTCATCATCAAAGTCCTTGGAAATATAGTTAACAAATAATTATTTAATTTTGGGTACTTTTGTAAGTTTGGATCAAACTTCTGGGTGTTTAAGTATTTCAAACACCATAGTTCTGGATTTTTATGTTTTTGCCCCATAAAATTACTGGGTTCTTTTGTATGTTTGGAAAACTTAAGGCTTATTTAATTTCTGGGTTCTTTTGTAAGTTCTGGGTACTTTTGTAAGTTTACCAAACTTCTGGGTGTTTAACTGAGAATAACCTCTTTTTGCTTTTACACAGATGGTGTGCTTTAACTGAGAATAACCATATCTACTTCTTGATCTTAAGATCATTGCTTACCTAATTTGAAATGACTTATAAAATGCAAAAATGTGGGATGCAAGTAAGCAGATGATGACTCTGTATCAATTTAAATCTTTCTTTATATTCGTATGAATCCTTTAGTTATGTATTCTAGTGATCTTTCATTGCTCATAGTCATTGTTAAGTCTCTATTAACTACTAAAATTGGTCTGTTAAACTATTCTTGTTAAGTTCTGGGCAACTTCGAAACAGTACCAAACTTCTAGTTCTGGGTGTTTTAAGTTTTTCAAACACCAAAATTCTGGATTTTGGTGTTTTTGCCCCATAAAATTTGTGGGTTCTTTTGTAAGTTTGGAAAACTTGTGGCTTATTTAATTTGTGGGTTCTTTTGTAAGTTTTGGGTACTTTTGTAAATTTATCGAACTTTTAGTTGTTTAAGTTTTTCAAACACCAAAAATATTTAAAATACAAAACAACCCCTGCTTGTGACTCAATTTTACAGGCTGTTTTGCGAATTAGAAGTTGTTTAAAATTGTTGGGGTTTGATCTTTAAATTTTACAGAAGTTGTTTAAAATTGGCTTGTGGTCAGATCTTAGGGGTTGTTTTGCGAAAATTAAACATATTTAAAATTGACAGAAGTTGTTTTCCAATAATAATTTCAGCTTACAAACACATCACACAATTCATGAAAATCACAAAACGACCCTAGTAAAAAATTTAGGGCCTGTGTTGCAAATTGAAGATTCTGGGAATAAATTTAGCAATTATTGGTAATGGCATAGTAGTAAATAGAAGAATTGTGTTTGGGGGTTGAAAAAAGAAAATCAATTAAAAGTGAGGGATAAAATGGTAATCTGAGTTGGTATTATTGTTGTTATCCATTATCAACCAAACACATTATTAATAAATAGAGATATATCCAATAGCCCAATCCATCAAACAAACACAATAATAGGACTTATTATATACACCTTATAAAGTTGGAAAAGAAATTGGGAATTAATCAAGCACATAACCATCCTGCAACCAATCGAGCCCTAAGTGTGTTATGTATCAATTTTGGTCCAGTAAATTTTGATTTTTGTGCACAAGAAAATAAAATTTACGATACCTAAATTGTTACATAGAATACTTACAAGACCAAATATGTCACTCATTTGAATTTACAAAATCAAAATTGCTACATAAAATATTTACAGGATCAAATATGCTACCATAAAAACTTAACGACCAAAATTGCAAGGAATTTAAGTATATACATGAGGTTAAATTAGGAATCTCAGCTCAATTTCAGCTTCCCCTCCACTCCACAGGTGGGACCCAAAACATCACAATCACTAAAAACACACACCCCCAAAACGCCACGTAATCACCTCCGCCTTTCCAGGCCCCCCTCCATTTCTCCTCCCAACACTACTTAATACGCGCCATTTGCTTCTCCTCCCATTCAAAATATCCCCTAAAACCTTTTTTCTCCAAACCCTACCTCATTTTCTCACGCACAACACACACTCACGATGATTCCTCACTCTTACGCCACGGACACGCAGACCAAGTCGACCGAGCTGGCCTCCACCGTCGCCGCCGCGGTTTCTCCGGCGCAGATCGCCTCCGCGTGCGCCGCCGTCGAATCGTTCCTCAGGAAGCACACTCCCGACCAGCAGCGGTGGTTCTTCTCCATCACCTTCCCAACCCTAATATGCAGAGTCTTTGGCTTCGATGACTCATCGCCTCCTTCTGCGGCAGTTCCGAAGCGTCACCCGTCCAATGGATGGATTGATGTTGCTGCTTCTGAAAATGATTCGGAGCTCGCAAGTAGGGTTTCTTTACGGATTATTTTGTTTAGATGACTGTCTGTATCGGTTGAGTTTTGCAATTTAATTGATTTTTTCCTCGGTTTGTTGGTTTGTCATTTGTTGCGCGTGTTATCTGCTGTGTTTCGAGTCCTCAGTTTGTGACATTTCGGCTTCCGAAAAGTACCTGGAACTTGTAGGTCTGGCTTTTATGCCGCTAGTTTTAGTCTCTATTTAATTTTGCATGACTTTATTAATTTTATTGATTTTGAGACTTCTGGAACTTTTACTTGATGTTTCCTCGTTTTGTTGGTTTGCTTATTTAGTTTGTCTTCTTGTTTTGATCTATAATAGTTGGTGTCAGTTAAGGTGTATTTAGTTTGTCTTATTGTTTGATCTGTAATACTTATTTAAGTTTGAAATTCGTTGTCGAATTTCCTCATTTGATTTATAATGTAGTTTTGCTTATTCTTTGATGGATTTACTATACTCATTCTGACAATTGTTAAAGCTTGTAGCTACATTTTCTAAGCGGTACAGATATATTGTGTACTATTCATTCTTTTACTAAGATGTTGTTCTCTGTTTCTGGTGTTGGTTCTATTATTAGACCAACTATGTGCTTGAATTATACCAGTCTATTGTTTCTTCAGAATTTTCTAAATGCAGTTGTTATTTCAAGTTGTGTTCATATAGACTCTAGCAAATTTTGGAACAGGCTTGCCGATTGCTTGTGTACTTAGTAGCTGCAATTCTATATATTTGAGACAATATTTTATTAATTCCGTGACATGTGTTTGGCCTTCTTACAGGTAGAATTTTCAGCCTGCTGTCACCAAATGGTGTGCTGTTGTCTTCAATCTCTGGAATTGATCGGCTTTCTCTAGTTAAATATGTTTTCCCTACTGAACGATTGCCAGAGTGGGTTCGCTACATGCTTCAAAAAGAGCAAGATTGTCGGGTTTTGACTGACTTGTGTCCTTTGTTCAAGAACAGGATTAAGGAAGATTCGATTAAGGGCTCTTCATATCAGGTTCAATTGAATGTTTTTGAATATTACTTGTTTTGGTTTGCTTATTACCCTGTTTGTAGAGGTAACAGTGAGGGTTCGGAGACAGTGAAGGTTCAGAGGACCAAAAAGTTTAGGTTGGAGAACTGGTCCTATTCAATCCCTGGTCTTTCAAGTACTAAACGTGAAACAGAAAAGAAGACTGAGGGTAATTTGTACATAAGGCTACTGTATGTATATCTTCATTCGTTTGTGCCTATCCAAGATTTGAATGTTCATCAGCCCTACCGTAGTTCCCTACTTCATTATTCTCCTGGTTATGATAGTTCGGCACTAGAGCGAGCAGAGTTTGTAGTTAATACAATGATCCATTTCTGGCTGGTTGATAATGATTTTTCCCCCTTGGCTGTGGGTTTGTCCATAGCATTTGGTGTAACTTTCCCTTTTAGGTCTGTTCTGGGAGAGACTCCACCTACATCAGGATTGGGTGATATGATAAATGTTTTCGTTAAGTATTTGAATATGAGTTCACCAGTAACAGCTATGGAAGGGCCCAATCAGATTGAATATGTCCGGAGTCCTGGGTGGGGAGTTTCAGGGTCATTTGATGCTGTTAAGTTAAGGGATGCTGCTCTGGGCGCACATTCTATCGGAACTTGGAACTTGTTGATTCAGAGGCCATTGTACAGATTTGTTTTAAGAACATTTCTGTTTTGTCCAGTGGAAACCTCCATAAAAAATGCCTCACAAGCTTTTTCCGTCTGGGTCAATTATATGGAACCTTGGTCTAGTGATTTTGAAGAGTTTGCTGATCTTAATGAAACCTTGGGACTGCCAACTGGAAGTTCAGCAATCAGTGTCAGTAAATCATCATCTCCCAGATATTCATCCTCTTGGCAAGGATTTGTATTGGCCAACTACCTGTTCTATAGCTCCTTGGTCATGCATTTTATTGGATTTGCACACAAGTTTCTCCATACAGACGCAGAAGTAATAGTTCAGATGCTTGCTAAGGTGTGTTTCAATTTGGTCTTGGCATGAACTTCTATGATTGTCTTTATCTAAACATTGCTTTTGTGTTGCTGCAAATCTGTATCCGAAACATGATTGCCTTTTCATGTGCTATCTGTATCTTAAAAGAATCAAATTCATGAAAATTTACCGATCAATTAAAGAATAATTTGATTGCACTCACAACAGAACGTGATACTCTACTTTATTCTTAACAAGTGATCTCGTGAGGAGTACTTAAAGGGCTAAGGTGCTTAATTTGTGTAATCTCACATGTAAACACTGATAGATGTCATATCAAGCCATTTTGTGTTCATATGTATTGGTGAAGAGTGGTGGATGATGACAACCTTAGTCTCTTTACACCAATTGGTAACCTCCTGAAAGTTGATGTCGTCTAATCTTACCATTTTTATTTTTAACGGAAATACTTTTTCAAAATGCATACTCAATTAAAATGATACTGTGATATAACTTTTTTCCCGACCCTACTTGTAGGTGCAAGGCTATAAAACTACCTTAAACTTTCATCTTCAATCTGGTGTAAAGTCTTGATAAAGTTCATACAGGGATTCCTTGGTGCTGCATGTATGTGTCTGAATATGTATGGGCTTCCTTTCACATCCTAGATAGTATATTGTGCCTGTGGAATAAAGGAAAATGCTATAGTAAGCTGTGAATATGTCTAGGCCCTGCTCCATCAGACACCATCATCTGCAAAAAAGATTATTTACATTTTGGAATCATCCTTCCCATTGGGAAATTCTGTTCTGTAAAGTTGTGCATACCTAAATATTGTTGAGAATAGTAAGTTGTGAATCTGTCGAGGCCCTGCTCCATCAACACCATCATTTCCGATAACATTTATCTACATTTTACAATCATCCATCCTACTGGGATAGCTATTCTGTAAAGTTGTGCTTATCTAAATATTCTTGAGAATGTTGTCATTTTGTTACATGATATCTCATTTTTTGTTGGTACGTCATGACGTCTCCGTTTCGTTGAAGGAACTTTATTTAATTAGTAAATAAATTTGTTAGTGCACTTGAGAGAGGGGGAGCAGATTGAAATTTTGGTAATGGACTTCGTATCACTAACCATTTTCATGCTTAGATATTAATGTATTCCAAATTACTGCAGGTAATAAACATATTAACTTCGAATATTGAACTCATGGATCTCATAAAGAACGTTGACACTGTTTTCCATTCAAAAGCTGCTGAATCCTCTAAATCAGTACTTAGTCAATTCAACAGATATATTCCAACAATTCGCCAACAGTTACAGGTATTTGTCTTTGCTTCTCATTTTACTTTTCTGATTTTTCATTTTTTCTTCCCTAAATTCCCTGCACTGGTAGTTAAACTTTAACAGATTTCCTTTTTGTTCAAATGCTCTGCAAAATATTTTACTTTCATCAAGGAATTGTGAAGACCTTTGGTCTATTATGATGGAAGTATTTGGAATATTCTGTCCTCATAGTTGTAATTTGGATTTCACCTTTCTGAAATTGTTTATTTCATTTAGCAAATTGATGTGCAAGGATCTTTACATCTAAACTGTTTTTAGAGTAGACATGAAGAGGTACAATCACTGCTCAAAAGTCATCAAATCATAATGTTAATGTACATACTCTTAAGATTTCAAAATATTCAACGCAAAAAATGGAAGCTGTGATAATCTCCCTTCAAATCCAGAGTGCCAGATCGGGATTCTATTTGTGGTGCTTATGATGTGGCAACTACATCTGATATGCATGTCAACATGCATCATAGATGTGTCTCTTTCTTTGACAATTTGCAATTCTAGTTCGAGTTTTTTCTTTTTTTTTTTTTTTTTTTTTTTTTTTGGGGAATATTGAAGAAAGTTTGTTGTGTAGCAAGTAGCGAGCAGGATTCTAGTCTCCTACACTTTTCGTTTTTTTCCCCGTAAATTTTACTTCACAACATTCTGATTCTTCATTTTCTACAACTGGCTGTTACGTGGTATTGTGGGAATTAAGTATTTTGAGATATCAGTGTGTTTTGTCCCTTAAAATTCCGCTTAATTTGATAAGTTTCTGATCATTTCAGGATTGGGAGGATGGCTTATGTGAGAGTGATGCAGATGGATCCTTCTTGCATGAGAACTGGAACAAAGATTTACGTCTTTTTGCTGATGGGGAAGATGGTGGTCAGCATTTGCTTCAGGTTTAAATTTTTATGCGCGAACTTATCACTTCTCGATAATCTATACATCTTTATGTAGTGTAATCACACGGATAAGTCTCTTTTTGCAGCTATTTTTGTTGCGTGCAGAGTCTGAGCTGCAATCAATCTCCGGAAACAATCTCTCTCAGAATCTCCAGTGTCTCGACTCTCTGAAATCCCAGTTAAGTCGGTTGTTCGGTGGTCCTATTACAAAACCCTCACCCGGAACACCCCAGTCGAGACATCATCTGCAATCACGCGATGAAATATTCAAGCCAAGAAGTTTTGGCAACCAAATAGGGTCCGAGATAAAATACAAGGGCGACTGGATGAAACGACCCTTCTCCAATGATGAAATTGCATGGCTAGCGTCGTT
Organism: Rehmannia glutinosa; assembly: GCA_016081115.2. Taxonomy (NCBI): domain Eukaryota; kingdom Viridiplantae; phylum Streptophyta; class Magnoliopsida; order Lamiales; family Orobanchaceae; genus Rehmannia; species Rehmannia glutinosa. Next base: position 48,000 of record JABTTQ020003440.1, on the reverse strand, counting down.
TCTAGTCAATATATCAGGTCGGCTGAATGAGAAGCTTGGATTAAACCGGGTTGACTGCAGCCAAGCAGGCACTGGTTTGTCCTACGTGGACGTGCAAGGTGGCATGAGTAGTGTGTGTGGGCCCATGGAGACGTTGAAAGTGGTTTTATGTTCGCTTATTTCGTGGACCATGTGGTTGGTCGAGACAGGAGTGTGTTTTATGAGAACACATGGTTTGAGGGTAAATCTGAGGATGCTAGCTTCTAAAAAGATAGTAGTGATGGTGCTCGCCGTTGCGACGTTCAATCTTTTGAAGAGAGCTCTTGCGATGTAGAAAGGTTTATATACTTGAATATCTTTGTAATCGTGAAACAATTAAACGAACAGTGTGAATATATATATAAGAAGACTGGACTGTACAGAGAGACTTGGTTTCCTGTGGCAATTTTGAATGCGGGATTTTGATTTAATAGCTGAGGATGATATTGGGCAAGATTATGCGTCGTCGTGAATTTGCATTTAGAATCTAGGTTTGTTCAGTTGCTTGTTGTTTGGCAGCTCAAAATATACTTGGGTTTGGTCGTGCCTGAGGCGCAAGGTGCATAAGGCGCAGAGGCCAGTGCCTGATAGCCTCTCAGGCGAGGCAATTTAACGAGGTGAGCGCCCAGGCAAGGGGAGCCTTATTCAAGTTTAGAGTTTATTTAAGTGGGTTACTTACAGTTGAGCCTAAAGTGGGTTTTATAAATTGTGTTTTTAAATGGGCATTGTATTTATTAGGTTTTCCTCGGTTTCTTAAGTTAGGCCTAATTAAAAATAAGCTCAGGTGCTCAAGTGAGGAAAAAAAGGTCAAATATTAGGGGAAAAAAGGATATGCATCTCTTTGCGCTTCACTTCAAAAAGGTGCGCACCTTGCGCCTCAGGCACCGGAAGTCCGAGCGCCTTTGTGCGCCTTGAGCCTTTGACAACTATGGGACTTTGGTCTAAGTTTCAAGGCTTGCTAGTTAGGTTTTTTTTTTTTTTCAGTCCATGGTTGTCTGTTTCTTGTTTTGTTTTTCTTTTTCTTTGAGATGGATGGTAATATTATTAGAGTTTGTAAATCATTTTTCTGTTTTCAAGTTGAGTTTTTTATGGGATTAATTTAGGATTCTAATCCCCAAATCACGAGTGTCACAACAAGGCACAATATCTACAACACTGAATTTCCTTATCATTAGGAAATCGATCTTAGGCTAACCATATTAATATTAGGAAATTAATCAATTCCTTATCAACAGAACCCATTAAATTAAAATCAAATCACAATCAACTAATCGGCATTTTTGCAAGAGATAAGCCATTGGTTAATTTATTTATTTCGTCCTTCTCTGTTTTCTTCATCCCATCATTTTCAAGTGGCTATTCCTATCTTTATGAAATATCAAAGGTTTACCACATTTCACACACAAACGCACATATATACATATGACTTCTAACACTATTGAACATAAGTTGGCTAGTGGAATAAACATCAATTAAATTTCTGTAATTGATAGCAAACATATTAAATCACTTAAAAACTAAACACAAATACATGAACGAAAACCATAAAAATAGTTTCTGACATAATCATCAAACAAAATTAAAGAAAATATTAATTTATATCTTCTTCAAATCTAATCATCAAGAACCACTAAAAAAAAATGGTTTTTACATCGAGCCTTTACATAACTTGACAGGATCACCATCATCAATATCTTCCGGATCATCCACCTTCTCTCCATAACATGAACAAGCGATGATGCTAATCGAAACTAGCATAGGCAAAACCCTCATATCCTTATTATGGTCTGCATTGGCAATCTCATCGGCCTGGGCCGATATTCTGCCCACCATAAATCCTTGTTTGTGTCGAGGTACTCCAGCCTTGGAAAGCATGTCTGAAATCCTATTATTCGGCAAGTTTTTGTGTTTGATTCTCGGGCACAGCGCCCAAAATGTAAAAGTATCATTACCTTGGAATCGTATAAACCGATCTTCTTCTTCTTCTTGATCATGATCATCATCATTATCTTCATAGGTAATTTCCAATTCAAGTACTATGAAAAACTGATCAAGATTATCAGTACAAGGAATGTTTTCGGGGATTTGGAGATTCTCAGCCTGCCAGACATCGCAATAGTAATCTACGGGTTCATTACAATCCATTGGAGAGTGGAGAAATATGGGTTGAGGGCAGTGTTCTAAAAAGAACTAGGCGCTAGTCAGGCCGTAAGCTAGGGCTTAACGCCTAGGCGGAGCTTGGGTAAGGTTAAGCAGAGCCTAATCGGAAAAACACTATAGCACCAAGGGGGAAGGAAGTTTAGGGTTCTTGAAAGGGAGTTATGAGAATGTAATAAAAAACGTAATGCCCTAGCTATTGCTGACGGGAATATATAAGAGAGAGATTTTCGTTGAGATATGTTTCGGTTTTGAATATATCTTAAATGTGATTGAGATTATCCTTATTTTCATATCCGATTCTGTAGCATCAAAAGACAAGTGTCAGAATAACTATCTCGATTTCAAACATAAATTCTTAAAATCAAAATTTCAACCATATATAAAGGTTATAAGTGCAGAATAAAAACTGTAAGTTGCTTAAAGGCAACAAATTATTGCATGTGCATGGACCATCATTAGTACTCCAAGATAATCAAAATATAATATAACATGCAAGAAAATTCCTAATAATTAAAGTTTTCTTTTCCAATTCAGCCAATAACAGAAACAACTTGTATATACTAAAGGACAATCAATGAAAAGGGGAAAAAAAACACTTTTGGAAAAAGGAAAAAATTATTAGTAAATAAATATTGAAACATATATGACTAAAATAGAAACTGAAGATCAGAAACATTACAGGAGTAAACAGTGGTAACATCAAGCCATACCTGTGAATTTTTGTTCAACCATCTTTAACAAAATGAGAGCATTTGCAGGTGTTGCAAAACCTTTTTCATGGTCCCCGAACCTACGCTTACATCTTATCACGTCTAACAAGGTGTTAAGTAAAAGGAGGAACAAAACAAGAAAGTCATTTTATGAGTTTTTGTGGCCCCAAGGTGCACCCAGGCGAGAAACTGTGGCCTACGGCCTAGGTCGGCTTTTAACAACTATGTGCAATAGTATCAAGATTGTGTAAAACTATATAATACATAAATGTAGTATGTAACGAGTTACAACAAGGTTGTTTAAAAGATTGGTGGTAGCCTTTGCGAATGAGGTTCATTTTCTTTCTCTCTCTTGCTCTCTCTCAATGTCCCAAAAGCAAAAGCAAAAGCAAATGCCAATACCTTCGAATCGACCTCATTATAACTCTCTAGATGCTAAATTAGAGATTTCAACAACCATAACAACCATAGCATTACACAACCCCCAAATATATAGCAAAACTAGCAAAGTCATACAATCGTATCAAGATTGTGTAAAACTATACAACATACAAATTTAGCATCAAGAGAGTTAAACCAACGGCGTTTAAAAGGTTGTTGGTAGCCCGTGCTAATGAAGTTCATTCTCTCTCTTTCTCTCAATGTCCCAACAACAAAAGCAAACACCAATACCTTCAAAATTCTTCGTTGTAACTCAATATACTAAATTCCGCTACACCAAAAATTATAGAATTGCACAACCCCGACAAATATTGCAAGAATTGGAAGCCATGTAAAAGTATGAGGATTGTGCAAAACTATATTATACAAAAATTTAGTATCTATAGAGTTACGGCAATGACATTTAAAAGTCGGTAGTAGCTCTTACGAATAAGTTTCATTTTCTATATTTCTCTTGCTCTCCTCCTATGTCTCAACAACAAAAGCAAACACCAACACTTTCGAAATGTCCTCGTTGTAACTCTCCATATACTAAATTTTGGTGCATCAACAATCATAGAATTGCACAACCCCGACAAATATTGCAAGACTTGGAAGTCATGTAAAAGTATCAGGATTGTGCAAAACTATATTATACAAAAATTTAGTATCTATAGAGTTACGGCAAGGGCATTTAAAAGTCGGTGGTAGCTCTTACGAATAAGTTTCGTTTCTATATTTCTCTTGCTCTCCCTCTATGTCTCAACAACAAAAGCAAACACCAACACTTTCGAAATGTCCTCGTTGTAACTCTCCAGATACTAAATTTTGCTGCATCAACAATCATATAATGCACAACCCCGACAAATATTGCAAGACTTAGAAGTCATGTAAAAGTATCAGGATTGTGCAAAACTATATTATACAAAAATTTAGTACCTATAGAGTTACGGCAAGGACATTTAAAAGTCGGTGGTAGCTTTTACGAATAAGTTTCATTTTCTATATTTCTCTTGCTCTCCCTCTATGTCTCAACAACAAAAGCAAACACCAACACTTTCGAAATGTCCTCGTTGTAACTCTCCAGATACTAAATTTTGGTGCATCAACAATCATAGAATTGCACAACCACGACAAATATTCCAAGACTTGGAAGTCATGTAAAAGTATCAGGATTGTGCAAAACTATATTATAAAAAAATTTAATATCTATAGAGTTACGGCAAGGACATTTAAAAGTCGGTGGTAGCTCTTACGAATAAGTTTCGTTTTCTATATTTCTCTTGCTCGCCCTCTATGTCTCAACAACAAAAGCAAACACCAATACTTTCGAAATGTCCTCGTTGTAACTCTCCAGATACTAAATTTTGTTGCATCAACAATCATAGAATTGCACAACCCCGACAAATATTGCAAGACTTGGAAGTCATGTAAAAGTATCAAGATTGTGCAAAACTATATTATACAAAAATTTAGTATCTATAGAGTTACGGCAAGGACATTTAAAAGTTGGTGGTAGCTCTTACGAATAAGTTTCATTTTCTATATTTCTCTTGCTCTCTCTCTATGTCTCAACAACAAAAGCAAACACCAACACTTTCGAAATGTCCTCGTTGTAACTCTCCAGATACTAAATTTTATTGCATCAACAATCATAGAATTGCACAACCCCGACAAATATTGCAAGACTTGGAAGTCATGTAAAAGTATTAGGATTGTGCAAAACTATATTATACAAAAATTTAGTATCTATAGAGCTACGGCAAGGACATTTAAAAGTCGGTAGTAGCTCTTACAAATAAGGTTCGTTTCCTATATTCTCTTGCTCTCCATCCATGTCCCAACTACAAAAGCAAACACCAACACTTTCGAAATGTCCACATTGTAACTCTCTAGATACTAAATTTTGATGCATCAACAATCATAGAATTGCACAACCCCGACAAATATTGCAAGACTTGGAAGTCATGTAAAAGTATCAGGATTGTGCAAAACTATAATATACAAAAATTTAGTATCTATAGAGCTACGGCAAGGACATTTAAAAGTCGGTAGTAGCTCTTACAAATAAGGTTCGTTTTCTATATTTCTCTTGCTCTCCCTGTATGTCCCAACAACAAAAGCAAACACCAACACTTTCGAAATGTCCTCGTTGTAACTCTCCAGATACTAAATTTTGCTACATCAACAATCATAGAATTGCACAACTCAGACAAATATTGCAATACTTGGAAGTCATGTAAAAGTATCAAGATTGTGCAAAACTATATTATACAAAAATTTAGTATCTAATAGAGTTACGGCAAGGACATTTAAAAGTCGGTGGTAGCACTTACGAATAAGTATTGTTTTCTATATTTCTCTTGCTCTCCCTCTGTCTCAACAACAAAAGCAAACACCAACACTTTCGAAATGTCCTCGTTGTAACTCTCCAGATACTAAATTTTATTGCATCAACAATCATAGAATTGCACAACCCCGACAAATATTGCAAGACCTGGAAGTCATGTAAAAGTATCAGGATTGTGCAAAACTATATTATACAAAAATTTAGTACCTATAGAGCTACGGCAAGGACATTTAAAAGTCGGTAGTAGCTCTTACAAATAAGGTTCGTTTCCTATATTCTCTTGCTCTCCATCCATGTCCCAACTACAAAAGCAAACACCAACACTTTCGAAATGTCCTCGTTGTAACTCTCCAGATACTAAATTTTGATGTATCAACAATCGTAGAATTGCACAACCCCGACAAATATTGCAAGACTTGGAAGTCATGTAAAAGTATCAGGATTGTGCAAAACTATAATATACAAAAATTTAGTATCTATGAGACTACTGAAATTTTCTTGACATTTAAAAGCCTCGAAGTAGTAGCTCACAAATAAGGTTCGTTTTCTATTTTACATTTGCTCTCCTGTATGTCCCAACAACAAAAGCAAACACCAACACTTTCGAAATGTCCTCGTTGTAACTCTCCAGATACTAAATTTTGCTACATCAACAATCATAGAATTGCACAACTCCGACAAATATTGCAAAACTTGGAAGTCATGTAAAAGTATCAAGATTGTGCAAAACTATATTATACAAAAATTTAGTATCTATGGGTTACTTGAAAGGACATTTAAAAGCAAATGGTAGCTCTTACGAATAACCTAATTAAAAACTACACACATTGTTTTAAAAATTGCACTTTTTTCCCTTCTAATAACCTAATTAAATATAAATTTCATACTAAATAACAAAGAGTATATAGAAGGAGTACAAAGAGCCATGGGGGCACGTGCCCCCACATTAGGGAGTGTGGATCCGTCTATGGGTGGTAGCTCTCGCGAATGAGGTTCGTTTTCTACCACTCTCTTACTCTCCCTCTATGTCCCAACAACAAAAGCAAACGCCAACACTTTTAAAATACCCTCGTCGTAACTATCTAGATACTAAATTTCGCTACATCAACAATCATAGAATTGCACATCCCCAACAAACATTGCAAGACTTGGAAAGTCATGTAAAAGTATCAGGATTGTGCAAAACTTTATAATACATAAATTTAGTATCTTTAGAGTTACAATAAGGACATTTAAAAGTCGGTGGTAGCTCTTGTGAATGAGGTTCGTTTTCTATCTCTCTCTTGCTCTCCCTCTATGTCCTAGCAACAAAAGCAAACGCCAAACTTTTCGAAATGCCCTCATTGTAACTCTCTAGATACTCATCAATAATCATAGAATATCACAACCCCGACAAATATTACAAGGCTTGGAAAGTCATGTAAAAGTATTAGGATTTTGCAAAACTATATTACACAGAAATTTAGTATATATAGAGTTACAACAAGGATATTTAAAAGGTCGATGGTAGATCTTCCGAATGAGGTTCGTTGGTAACCTCTCATCAAATCCAACAAACAATCTAAGTTTAAACACTACATCAAACATGTTGCAGAAAAATTCACTTTTAAAACGATTAGATCGACTAATGTTTTTGAAGTTATTTCTATTTTTATTATTATTTTTTCCACCTAACTTTGCGACAAAACACCAGTTTTTGTCTAAACTTGGCTACAAAACGAAGAACTTTCGTCGCTAAGTTTGTGAAATTATTATTTTACTTATCTTATGATTGTGCAACAAAAACTTAAGTTTCACTGTGAAATTTCTAAAATAAAAATAAAAAGATTTTTTTACCAATTTTAGCTTCTTAGTGATGAAACACCAAGTTCCGTCGCAAATTTCTTAACTTATTTTTTCTTTTTATTTTCCTTCTTCTTTTGCAACGAATTTCTAGTTTTCGTTGTCAAATCTGTAATATTTTCGTTCTTTTTGCTTTTGATGCTCCGACGAATGTTTACTCTTTCGGCACTAAGATTAATTTTAGCGGCGACATACGACATCCGTCGCTAAACTTTTGCCACTAGTTTCTTGTTGTCTTAAGGCTACATATTTTGTCGAATTTTCACTTCCACGTGTGTAATCTCATTTTAGTAATTAATTATATGCATGTAGTGACCGACGTAGAAAACGGCATGAATTAAACATTAAAACATCAGGCAATGCACTTGAAAGATCACTCATACACAGCAAAACAAAGATGATGGAATTTAAAAACAAAAAAAGACAAAAAGCAACGGAAAATCGCTCACGTATCCTTTGAGTCCAGATTGGATGGCAATTGCATCATACCAAGTTAGTCATCTACCACAGCAATTCACAGCTTTCGATTTGGATCCACAGAACTCCAAGCTGCATCGCCCAATTGTTCTGCCAAACAAACAATGTAATCCACAAAATCACTTGTTGAGTATACATTGATGTTTAAATTAATCCAAGGGAAAACAAATCAGAAAACCTTATGCTAAAATTATCAGTCTCAAGACACAAAATCCATGGGCAAACAAATGATCATAGATTGAAAAATTAGCCAAACCTACAAACCATTTCACACCGCCGATTAATTTTCTCGTTCTGCAATTCTGCGCTGCGAGTGGTGATTCAACCATCATAAAATTAAGCTGCCACAAAAGAGAAAAACATCGATCAATAAGCAAACACAAATCACGAAAACATGGTAATTAAAAAAAATTCAGAAAACAGATCGACGAACCCAAAATCGAATAACAAATTCAATTTTCGCAAACACAAATAACGAAAATATGGCAATTAAAAAAGAACATTCAGAAAACAGATCGACGAACCCGAAATTGAATAACTGATTGAAATATAATTCTCGCGGAACCCTAGCCGTCAGTCTGTGGGAGAGTGTATTTTGTGTCGAGAAGATGTATACACGCGTGTATATATATAGTAGTAGCCCATCAGTTGCGTTTTCGATTTGATAGCATCTGCTTTTTGGAACTGGAAAATAGTATTACATTGCAATTTTCCGAAATGTATTAGCAGGCAAATAGTGTCATTATTCATTAATGTCGACTTTAATGTTTACTTGCCTTGAAAAAGGGCTATTTTTACATAGTTGAAATGTGGTAAAAGAAAATTTAATAGTGTTTTTTTTTTTGGTATCATAATGGGGGATAATAGGGGAAGGGGCACGCACGCTCGTATGTGATCGAACTTGGATCAATCGCCCTTACTCTGAATTACAAAGGTTGATCCCAAGAAAAATTAATAGAGTTGAACGTAATAGATAAATTGTAAGCTATTTGTCGTTGTTACCATTTTATATTAAGTTTGTTTGTGACAATGGACTGTGTTTCCATATTATCGAGACTGGTCAATTTTTACGGTTACTAATTGCATCTCCGGCACAAATCCTCTTAGTAAGAAACTTTGTTGTATCGTCGACAATATTGATTACTTGTGTTTGCCTTTTTTCATTAAAAATATCTTGCCCTAATTGGAATCATATACTATCTTGTCATTGGATTTAATCATGGTATCGAGAAGATTATCATTAAGATAGATGATGAGGATATTGTGAAGAAACTTAATTCCAAGCGTTCTTTTGACGATGCGGAAGCTACAATAGCCAAAGACATCTTTATTTTACATTATTTGTTTGACCTTTGTGTTGTTGGTGCGGACGAAATTTATTGTGATCTTGTATTTGGATTAGTTGTTTGGGTTTAAGTTGTGATTTAGACTCAAATTGGTCTAACCAATTCCCTTACTGGCATAATATAAGTCGAGAAGGAATTTAGCTAGTGGGCTACGTGTGTCTTTGTATTTTTGTGGATGAGTTTATTAATGTCTTGATGGTCTCAATTCAGCTATTACAACCAAAATTAATTGACAAATTACCGTATATACCTTAACTTTTGAAAAAAAATACATTATATATGCTTCTATCACTTTTGTACTCTTTTTTTTACACTCTTGCATATTTTTTGGTTACTTTTACGTTTTTTTTTCAATTTTTTTTGTTTATGTATTGCTTTATATGTTATATATGTTGTTTAAATTTGTTTATTGGTTGTTTCTATGTTGTTTCGATGTTTCAAAATAATTTTTACCTATTTTCTTATGCTATTTTTTGTTCATGTAGTACATTATTTCTATTATTTTTGTATTGTTCATGTATAGAATTGTAACCATTCGTGGTAATGTATAACCAGCACTAGCTCAAGCATAAGCGGGGTTCATCTAAAAGCATCGTTTAGGAAGTGTCAACAAACTCTAAAAAGAAAAAAAGAATCCCAACTGGAAACAATCACATTTTAATGCTTATAAATACCAACTTCTGTTTCAGATTGTGCTTATTTAATCAAAATCGAAAAGCAAGGGAATTGGTGCTTAGATTTTTGGTTTGACGTTTACACAAAGAAAACACTTTTACAACTCCTCAACCAAACACTCTCTCTTAACTTAATCAATTTTTATCTTATATTTGCAAACACTACTAACTTCTGATTCTCAACTATTTGCCGCTTCCGTTGTAATAAATCATTTCTTCCAAAAGCATAAGCATTTACAAACACTCCCTTAGTCCGTTCAGTTAACTTAACTAAAGAAATTTGAGGTATCAATACCCTCTAATTCCCTAGTTGCTAATACAAAGTCGAACTATTTTTTCCCATTCGCAATCAAGCAACAATCGAGCTACTTAAGCAATAGCAACGGGAATTCGAGTCAAATCGAATTTCGAATTAATCGGAAAAATGAACACCCCTACTCAATACCCAACAACAAATGTATGAATACGATAAAATAAAGGCAAAAATAACACTTGTATGTCGTAACTTAAGGTTATTTAAACCTCATATTCTGCAGGAAACCAAAATATCCAAATCTACATCAACACTCCTATAAAAATTTGGCACAAAAAAGTTAAATAGTTCTACCGTTCCATTTGATTAAATATAAGCTTCAACGGGATCCTTCCATCAATGAGGAACACACGATCCGATCCGTCTGTAAACAGCTCGAAACGTCTGCCCATCATTCCTCTCGACTTTCTGGCCTTCCTCAGTTGCAGTGCTCAACAGCTTCACAACAGGATCAGCTACAAGCTCGTCCTCCGAAACAGCCTCAAACAACGGGTGACCGTCCAAACAAGACGTCATCCACTCCCCAAGCTCCTCCACATCCGTGATCGTATATATAATCCCACCAACTCTAAGCACATAAGCGTACTCATCCAGCAAATGCGGGCTAATAACCCTACGTCTATGATTTTTCTCTTTGAAATGAGGGTCGGGAAATAGAAAGAACATCTTAGTAAGCTGTCCTTTCTCGAAGTAATTGGGAATGTACTTCATGGAATTCGTTCGAACAACAGATACATTTTCGTATTGGCCCGGATTAGAGGTCCTCAATGCCAGAACTCGTTCCTTCACGTACTCTGTCACTTTGTCCCTCAGCTCCATCCCGATCATAAGTTTATCGGGAAAGAGAGTTGAAAGACTAATTAAAAGCCCACCAAATCCACAACCGATATCCGCAAACTCAATCTTTTTGGATCCATCGGATTTATCGGGGGATGGGAAATAATGAGGGTAATGGAGGGTAAGGTCAAACTGACTAGGGGAGATTGGAACTGGGAAATGTGAATCACTCAATGGATTGCTGTGAGCACGAGCGCGATAGAACCGTTTACGAGGAAGGCCAGTCGTTTTGCTATGGGTAGGGTTTGAAATAGATTCATGCTCCAACATTTTCTCCCCCTTTCTTGGGCACTGCAAATCATATCAGAAGACTAATTATTATGATTGCACAAAAAACTTGCATAAGTTAGAAGATCCAACCAAAATGTCAAATTTGTTAAAGATTCTACTACAATAATCCAATGCAAAAATATTTCACAAATGACTCCAAATTTTTCACTGGCGTTAATTAACTTCGTAACAATCCATTTCGTTCGCCGTACCATTACTTTTGCACTAGATTCAATTTCACACATATATAAATGATTTTAACTCTCAGCGAGCCAAATAGCACAAGAAAACGAAGAAGAAAAGTTTCTCATCTCACACACAGAACACACACATCAAAGCACAAGCCACGCACATATATATACAGTCATATAGAGGGAGAGTGAGAGAGACATACCTATCGTCTTCAGCCGTTCGGCGAGAAGTAATGGATTTGATGCCGCGGAGATGGACAAAGTTAGGGATTTGGGATTTTGAAATTTGGGGCTTTTGCAACTGATGGAGAAACTTGGATAATTAGGGCAACTTTGGCTGCAATATAACAATAATTCGACATTTCGTTTTGGTTAAATAACACTTTGCCCCTTATTTCATAACAAATAGCACTTCGGCCCATTTATACACGGCAATTTTAGTTAACGGTCATGTATTAAAATAGAATTTCTTTATGGGGCACTATTTGCACCCCATTTCTTATAAATATTTATAAAAACATCATGGCTTAAATTGATTGTGATACTCTTACTATTATTAAAAAAAAACCTAAATATATCCGCTAAATCTCTAAATACACCCCCACCTTTTTTCAAGTTTATATTCTTCTTCCTAGAGTTTGAAATGTAATTTTTTTTCCTTTTTTTTACTATCATGTTATTACGTGCGGAAATGTGCTATTCTTGATTGATTGAAAGTTTGATGGTTGGATTTGAAATAATGTTATAAATTTTGGGTTTTTTTTTTCAAATTCGTGCATTCTTTTGCGATGTTCGAATAAACACAATGACCATTTTTTTCTGAAAAATATGGGGTGGCACAATAAGTGTATAAAAATACTAGTGACCACACTTTGAAAATGAACAACCAAAAAAATTAAATAAAAGAAAAGAAACAAGAACAAACGCAATTCCACGTTTCATGAATTGAATGAGCTCAACCAGAATGAATTATGATTAGAACATCTCCGAGTACACACACAAAATATATGTACTTCATTTATTTCAAACTCATCATTCTTTTTTCTTTCAGGATATTTTAAAATAAAAGTTTATTTTATAAAGTATAAATTATTCTTTAAAAAAATACTATAATAACATTTTTTTCTTTGTAAACACTCTTTAAGGATGACGTGGATTATAAAAAATGAATACATTGTCTCGCTTTCATCTAACATTTAAATTAGACCAAATAAAGCAATACATAAACATGAGACAAATAAATCACATTACAACAAAAAAAACCGATTTACCTACAGAAAAATGTGTAGGTAACTATTAATAGAATTCTAAAGTGAGTATCGTGAAGTGAGTTGAAAAACTCACTTGGAGGATGTTCACATAAGCGAATTTGGTTTCCACATCAACGTATGTGGCTGGAAATGTGGATACGTGGCTTTTTGGTAAATTCAATTTCCGATGATTAAAAGACAGAAAAATCGAGAATTTTTGAATGTTACAAGACTTTTTTACAAATCGTAATTTCTGCAGGACTAGTATTATCAATACCCGATAGTTACAGGGCAAAAATTGCAATTTACTCTGTATTTATACGATTGAGATCTTCTTTTCCTTGCAATATTGTTGGAATTTGGTTTTTGTTAAATGGGGTGTTGACCCGATTTTGACCAATTAATTAAGTGGTTTCCATTTGTGAAAAATAGAATTAAATTATTTGTAAAAATTCTACTAAGAGAGTAGATGAGAATAGCATTTGGAATTTCTCAAAACCAATTCCGGGTGAATGAGAAATTAATGCTAGAAGTTAGCCACTTAACACAAATAAATGGTATGGAAAATGGAAAATGTGGGGGGAGGAGAGATGCTCCATCCCACATAGGAAAATGATGAAAAGTTTGCACACTTTATTTATCCCAAGTTGGACAAATAGGTTTGGGCCCTTGGGGGCACCCAAGTTTTTAAAGGGGAGAGGACCTACATGCTTGTGGGTTTGGTTCAAAGCACACACGCGCGCGCGCCGGCCGGCCCGGCCCGTGGGTCGAGGGCCATGGGCTTGAAGGCCCTTATTCTTTTTGGACCAAAAACCTTTAAAAATAAATGTTTAATTAATTTTTTGTAATTAATTAAATAGATTTAATTAATTTTCGTAATTAATTAAATAAGTTCAAACTGGGAGAAGGTTCGACTCGCGCACGACCCGTGCGTCTGGTCGTGCGCCAAACAGAGAGTTGGAGCACCCGTGCGCCTGGTCGTGCTCCCCTGCGCAGGTGCGTCTGTTCAGTGCAAATGTGCCTTTTCGAGCCTACAGACGCGATTTTTCGTACGGGCACTTCATTGCCTATAATATTGAAGCCCCTACAGATGATTTGAGATACGAAAACTCAGATAATAACCAGTCATTTGCATCATACGAGCATATTGATTTTCCCTTTCGTTCAAAAGCTTGAAAGTCAAGAACAACTTGTTGTTCGTTGTTGTTCCGGCTTTCTTTGTCGCTAACCGGAATCAGAAAAGTCGTTGTATCTTGGCGGCGCCTGAACCGTAACACTAGATACGGGCGTTTTCATCTTATGAGAAAGAATCTAATTCTGGCCTCGACTTAAGCCTATACACTATCCCAGCCATTTTCTGAAAACAGAAACCATACACCAGCAAATTTTACCCAACAAATATTTCATTATATACTCCCATGAACTGTGTAAATGTCACATGTATAAACATGAGGTCATAATGTACATGTAACATATATTGATAGTGTTAAAATCACTATTTTAAAAATTTTCACCTAACACCGATTAGTCCCCGCCTAGGCGCCATGATCTCCTTATCCGCCTACAATTTTTTTTCCGATTAGGCCTTGCCTAACCCCACAAAGGCTTCGACTAAGCGCTAGGCCCCGTTCGCCGTCCGTCTAGCTTTTCAGAATACTGGTTAAGATAGAAGATGAAACATCAAATGAAATAGATGATCCTCTGATCTGTTATTTAAATACACATAAAAACACGATATGGAATAGGAGATCCGAGATTTTGTTTTAAAAAAAAAGGGATAATGTGTATGTAAATAATAAATTTAGGGGGGCATGGTAGCTGGGATCCCTTGTCCTGTTGTGAGACTTTGTGTATAATAAACACGGACTACTAACCTGGCAGCTATTTTTCCCTAACCCCCACCACGTACCCCTTCATATATACATACATACACCCATTATTTAAACTCAATTCAAAAATCACATGCACATATTATTCACACATGGCTAATAATATTCTTGATACCAATATTAGATCATCATCTCTCAACAGAGGGGCATGGACTGCTGATGAAGATAGAATACTTACTCAATATATAGACAAACATGGCCCTAGGAGATGGAAATCTTTGGCCATCAGATCAGGTTTCAATTAATTCATCTTGGTCGTTGGATTACACTTAGTCTGATTAGGGGTGTAAACAAGTCGAGTCGAGTTGAACATATATAGTAATGTTCAAGGTTGTTTGAATTTTAAATTTTTAATCAAGCTTCAAAATTCATGTTTGAGCTTGGTTTGATTATTAATCGAATCAAGTTCGAACGAGCTTTAGTCGAGCCGAACACGAATCGAGCTCGAGTAGCTTGATATTTTTACACATTTTTTTTTTACTAGTCGAGTTGAGCTTGAACCGAGCTGTACATCTTATCGAAATGGAAAATGTGTTTAAGCTTGGTTCATTATATTAATGAACCAAACTCAAATGAGCTTTTAATGATTGATTTCGAATCAAGTATCGAGTAGCTTGGTTCGTTTTTCAGCCCTAATTCTGATGATATTATATTGTGCAGGGTTGAATAGGTGTGGAAAGAGTTGCAGGTTGAGATGGTTGAATTATCTAAGACCTGATATCAAGAGAGGAAATTTTTCTGATGCTGAACAAGATTTGATTCTCAGGCTTCATAGGCTTCTTGGAAATCGGTATATATATGCACCCTTCATTTGGAATCCTCTGTTTCAAGTTGTGTTTATTATATGTAGATATATCCTCAAAGTGAGATTTTCTTTCGTGAGTTTTGTTCCAACCAACGTGTCAACTCACTTAAGCAAAATCGGTTTCCACATCAGCGGTTTCGCCGGAATTTGGACACATGGACTTTTTAAATGCAAAATTTTTGTTTTACTTTCGGCGATCAAGAACTTTTGAAAATAACAAGACTTTTTTGTAAATTGTGATTTCTGCAAGACTATTTTTTGCTAACTCCAGAATTAAAATTGCAATTTACCCGAAGAATGACATGAACATTCCCTTCAAAAAGGAATATTCTCAAATTTTTAATTAACCGCGATATTCATCATGCTACATTACGTGTATGATATAGTTGGTGTACGTATAAAGGACAAATGTTCCATTTAAGAAAAATAAAGTACACCGTTTCAATAAATGATGGATTTACGCCAAATGTATATGCACTAAGTGTACAATCTACATGAACTTACATGGACGATACAAAGTACTCGAACTTTTTTTTTTTAGTATCATTAATCCTGGGGTAAAAGGGAGTTAGGTGATAATAGAACCTAGACACATGTATGAGCTTTACAAATGTTTACGACTTTCAAATTATGTAGGGATAATTACAAAAATACCCCTGAGATTTGTGTTAATTACAAAAAAAAAAACAGAGATATTTCAAAATTATAAAAACATCCCTCAAGTTTGATTTTGACTTAAATTTTAGGGGGTAAATGTAATATTTTTATAGATGTCAAGAGGGTATTTGGAATATTTTTTACTTATGAAGGGAAAAGTGTAAGACGAAATCAAACCTTCGTGGGGTTTTTGCAATTTCAAAAAATCTTTGTTTTTTTTGTAATTAACCCGAACCTCATGGGCTTTTTTGTAATTATCATAATAATGTATAACAGAGTATGTTAATCATGAAGATGAATCCCCATGATCATGATATATATACTTTATATACGAATGTATGTATGTATGTATGTATAGGTGGTCGTTGATTGCGGGGAGACTTCCAGGACGAACTGATAATGAGATAAAGAACTACTGGAATGCCCATTTGAGGAAGAAAGCCAAATTAATGGAGAAATTACCAGCTTTCTCAACAGCAATACAAGTTGAGATGATTAAAGAAACTGAAGCAAGTGGAGATGGTGATCATGAAATGAGCTATGATGATGATGATGGTGATGAATTATTTGATTTCTCGACTAAAGGAACTTATGGATTGGATTGGGTCAAGACATTTCTTGAACTTGAAGAAGATCCGTAATTATATTTTGAAAAAATTGCATTTTTGGTCCTTTAAATTGGCCTAAATACACTTTTAGTTCCCATAAAAGTTAGTGGTTGTCAAATGTCACCCCTAGAAAACTGCAATTTTGCCTTGTATTCTTGGATATATGATATGATCATGAAGAGCTTGACAAGATTAATGGTAGTATATATATAATTGCTATTTGAAAAAAAAAAATGATCTGTCTCAATTAACTATTATATCTGATTTGTAACATTTTATTTGATTTCTGAAAGTATTATGTCAGATGTCAAGTTAATTAGTATTAATATCTCTCTCGGTATAATGATGATGAAATAGTAAATAATTACTCGTGCTGACACCCACATCTTGAACCACTAATAGGATAAATACAAAAACAACCCTGAGATTTGGACTAATTACAAAAAAACCAGAGGTTTATGAAAATTGCAAAATCTCCCTTGAGGTTTGATCCGTCGCACATTTTCCCCCTTCACAAGAAAAAACATTTCAAAATCCCCCAGACATTAATAAAGATAATACAGGTATCCGTCGTACATTTCAAATAATGTCGCATGCATTATCCCAGCAACCAAACCACCAAAATGCTCAAACAAAAGTTTAAGCATAAATTATACACTTACAAATGAGTTCCACTGACTTAAACATCGAAGGATTTTCACTGAACAAAATCCAAACCAAACTGTTGTCATTCCAATCATATTCGTCTTTCGTATGCATTTTGTTTACAAAGCTATAGAAAAAAAAATGTATGAACATGAAAAAAACAAAGAAAAATATACAATGAAATGTATAACAATCATTTTCACCTGTACTCAAAAGAATTTGGAAATACGAAGCAAATTCCGTATGTAGAGCATACCTCCAAGACCTCACTGTATACAATATGCTGCTCACCAAATATTGAGAATATATATCGTCTCCGTGTAAACATTACCCATCGACGCTACCTGAATACTCGACACACTGATAATTAAACAAAACCCGTACTAACTACGTATATCTACAACCTGGTAATGGAGGAACAACTTGCTTCATTTCTATTTCTTCTCTGCTCATCACTCTACAGAGGTAAAATCTACAAAAAAGACTCTCTAGTATACAATGACTTAATTATTTGATCGATTTTGATGCACCTTTCTTGTTTCAGTATGAACCAGTGCCTAGTTAACCAATGAGTTTGCCTTCTCCTCACACAATTACGCCCATGAAACTGAGTTTTAGGATTGATATTGAAGATTTTGACTACCTACACCCAACTCACATGATAAACTGATCATATATAGCTTCAGGAGTAGATTCGACCAACCGACACAAATTATGGAACTTACTTATGATGGCTGTGGTATCTGAATCTGGTTGAGCCTGCTGGTCCAAATGGAATGCAGAATCATATGGAACAAATCATACGGGACGGGTTTTGCGTTCCAGAAGAAATGCTTCTGCAATTTTTTCACGTTGCTTTGCATTACGAGATATTTTCTCAAAGGGATTGCTAATAAAATCTCCTTCAGCTTGGGGATGTCCTTTTCAGCTACGAAGACAGAAAAGGCCTCCCAATTGAGAACGTCGTTGAGTGGAGGAACGAAATTATCTGCAATAATCACCGGGACGCACTCGTAATATATGGCCTCGACGATTCTGGGGCTATTGACCTCAAATCCCATGGGACAAATGCAATATTTGCTCGATTTCATGTGTTGAGGATAAGACATTATTCGCGATGCTCGGTTGGGTAGAGGCCCGTAAATCCTCATGTCGTCATCTTTGTCGCTCCAGTGCTTGAGAAGTATAGGACGTACTGGTCCGTGCCTGTTTCCAGCAAAGAAGGCAAGAATCGGACGCTGCGAGACTCTATTTCCACCGAGATATCTAAGAGGCCTACTAGGATTGCGTATCACCGTTTCTGGCAGGGAAACGTCCTTTCCGGGAATGAAAATCCTCTCTGACGCGTCTGCGTTGCACAGAGCTTTGATGGTGTTTCTTATAAGCTCCTCGTGCCCCTTTAAAGTGTAAGGACCCTGTAAGTGGTGCAAGATAGAGCAGGTAAGAGAAATGAAACTAGGAGATAAACAAAAGTCAGCTGAGACCACAAAATTTATACTATTTTAGATTCACCGCCCTTACATTCAGGCCCTAAACTTTTTTTTTTCCAATACATATCCTGACCCTGGGAGGGGAGGGATGGTGGGAATCGAACCCCAAACCTCTGATATTGGCTTGAGAATCTTAACCGCTTGATCATTATCCGATTCCCGACATTCAGGCCCAAAAGTTAGTACAAAAGAACGTGCTTTTATTAACAATGCCAAGATTTCCGCATGAATGCAAAAGGCATTACTACGTAAACCAAATTGATGGAGGTCAATACGTCAATAACAAAAATATGCACCGGCCAAATACAATGGGGAAATTCACAAGAGAGAGATTGTTTTAGAGAAAGTTCATCATAACTGGCATATACTAGCATGATATATTAACAACAGATTCCATCTGATTGTTTGATTCGATTAATTTAAGAATTTACAAGCTTACTTTAAAGCTATTGATACCAGAGCAAATTGATTGAATGGAAACCCTACTAGCTAGTTTGGGCAAACATGTCAACTGAAATTTTCAAGGCGAAGAATTGGATTTGAGCTTCCACACTCAAATCTAAGAGAGAAATTGAAGGGACCATTAAGAAAAAGGTTGTGGGACTGTTAATGAACCCAGGTTAGATCTAAACTTGCAAATCTTACTCCAATTCATATGAATCGTATAAATCAAATTATAAGAGATAAAAATATGATGTGTCATATCAACAATATGTAAGCTTGCACATTTAGCACAACATATGCATGCATGTCATCAGATTACCATACCCAATCATGGCAAGCAACAAGAAAATGGTCAGACCCGTGAGTGCGGTTCCAGAACGGATACTTGGCAGCAAGCATGTTCACATAGTCGCGCAGAAAGTCAATCAACGGTTTCAGATTATGTGAATTAGGAACATACAGAGCCGTTTGCAACTTGCGTGCACTATATGGAAGATAGAACAAGTGAGCCTTTTCTGGGTCCTTTGTTACAAATTGCCTATTTTCTTCCATCAACTTCATAAACCATCCTTCAGATGAGTATATTCCAGTAAGCTCAGGCTCATGAAATATAGGTCTTTCTCCGTCTGGATAAATGTAAACTTTTAACATCCACTCCATCCATTCATAGCTCCTGGAATTTGAAAATTTTCAAGAAAATAAAATCATTTCAAAAAGGAAAATAAATTTCAAGATTATTCTATAGCCATGGGTGGTAAGAAAAATGGAAGGACATGCAGAAGTAACTTCAATAAGTCGGGATTCATCCTTTGAATAACGAGAACAATAATCCATATCACACAGGATGCCTGCCCTTCTTCGAGACAGCTCAAAAGAGTTACCATTATTTAAAGCATGCCTGCCCTAACTGATAAAGTATGCCTCATTCTAATAGAAGATGATTTAGAGTTGTTGAGAAGACACAACAACATTTTCTTTCAAGTAACATGATATTTGTTTTATATGAAGTAGCGTTCGTGGCCTTTTCTATTTCGGGGGTCAGATTATATCTCATCACATAAAGAAACCTCAACCCAGATTCATACAGAAAGTTGTTCAATCTCACATGATAGCAGTTCATTAATGACTTTTTGATAAAAACTCCACTTGTAATTTTGAGCAAATTATTAAAGGATTACCATTTGGATTTCCACAAATGATCCTTTCTATTTACTTTTTCAACCTCCGAGCACATCAGACACTACTGTTCCACAAAGAAAATTAGAAGAATATCTCAAATGCAACATCTTTACCATTTTGAAGCACAATACAAAATGCAAACGCATTTTTTTAGATATAATTCATTACACCCCAGATAAAACATATTATTTATGTTTAGTGGAGATAAGACGTCATTATCAGATTAGCCTATCTTCAATTTGAATTCTGTCTCTTCAATATTTTACAGCAAGCATTGTGTTCGTTCATTATCCAAGTGGGAATTCATCAAGTTTGCAGTGCCTTAAAAGATGCAAATGTTATTTAAAAGCAAAGAAGAAAACAGAAAATTAAAAAATGATACGAGTATCAAAGTATGTACCTCTTGAAAGTGGAAATATTACGGAACAGAGGGGCATATAATTCTGGATCATCGTCACTAGCCAGCGAGGCATTCTCAATATCTCTTTTAGCGAATGCAAGTGCCTCATCCGGTGTCAATGACCATAGGTATCTCTATACACAGTAACAACGCTGTTTGAATAAAAAAAGATAACATGGAAAAACTGGGGAAAAAAATAACAATGCCAAAAATAGAAGAATTACCTCCAAGTTTCTAGGGAGTTTTTTAACAATATGAGGTGGGGATGGTGGGGAGACCACACTGATTGACTTTACATTGTTCCTTCTCCTTCTTCGTCGAGATACCCTTTTTTCCTTCTTAGGAATTACCATGGATTGATTTAGTTTGGCAGAAGAATTAGATGAAACCAGTATAGTGGCATCTCGAACAGTTTCAAGCTGGACACCCACTGCCAAAGAATGGCTTGTACCTAAATGTACTGCAGTATTCAGGGGTTTGTAGGGTGAAATTGCAAGGTGTGGACCGTGTGGTGGTGAAACCCATTCAGTCAATGGATAAGGAAGTGAAGAAATTTGTATCAAGACACTACCTATTGTAAGTATTGAACAGACAAGAAACAATTTTCTCCAGTCAATTCTGAACATCAGAAAGACTATGATTGTGCGCAAAAGCTTAGTCATATCTATAAGTGTATCAACTTTCTTGGAAGACTCATACTTCAAAGATCCAACATAGGAAATTGTACAAATTATACATGTGAACCTCCTAATATTCACTTAGTTGATTGATGAAGCCTTTGTGCACTTCCAGCATGTCCAGTCCTTGTGAGGAGAAAACTCCGATTCTGTCATTAAATTGACACCAGAGATTTATTCTTTCACAGATATAAATAAGGCTGCTAAGAGAAAGCTATATAGACATGCTATGGCAGAAGAGCTCAAACTCTGTTCATACAAATCTCTGCATATTTGTTAATTGTTAAGAGTAGAAATATTCCAGCAAATACCAAACTCTCGTAACTACAGGCATGTTATGGCAATATTTGCATTACTCATGCATACACATAATTGGAAACCTTTCAATATGGTACTTCTTCAAAATCCACACAACATTCAGAATCAACAAAATTTATGTAAAACTTTTACTGTTATCACTGAATCATTCCAGCATCAAACAATTACTATCCTAGTCTGGAAACTCATCCATGTCCCTCCACTACTACCTCAGCCCAAAAAAAGGGGGAAGGAAGGAGGAAATGAAGAAAAAAGTAAGGTGATCAAATAAGGTCATAAAAAACTAAAAACAGAAAGATAAAGAGAGAAAAGTCTCTTAAGTAGTCCTCAACGACAATATTTCCCTAAAAACGAAATCAACACCAGAACTTGGAAAAAAAAAATAGACAGAGCTAAGAACATCAAAAGACGAAACCAACCAGTAAGAAAACAGCAACAAGAACAAGCAAATTTCTTCTCAAAACCAACAATAAAACCTTATAACAAATTCATGAGTTCGCCACCTACTAACCAAACACACAATCATGTAACAATACACGCTCGCTCATTCAATCCAAAATAAAACAAAGCGACATAAAACCCAATCCAGATACAACAATTTCCCAAACTCAAAAAATTCACATAATTGAACCACCAAGGTTCATATATACACACATCCACATGTATATTCAGCAGAATAGGTCACTACCTTCAAAATCAGAGCAGCTGAGACGACGTCGCGGCGCAATAAATGGACATGGATATGAGGACGGGGAAATGGGAAAAGGCAAAGGAAAATGAAGGCGAAAAGGAAAGAGAAGCGTGGAGGGAAAATAGCGATGGATAACGGCTCCCACCATTTTTATATCGTCTTCTTTTTCCGCGGTTGATGATGATTGGAGACGGTGATGCCTGGACTTTCTCTCTCAACTCTTTAAAAATTATTCCTTCTTTTTTGTTTGTATTTATTTATTTATTTATATACTTTCTTATTTTGTTTAATTTTTTACCATCGGTTTTTTTATGGATAGATTAATTGACTTTTTTATTCCAAACATTTTACACCCCCTCCTCAGTAATAATTTTGAGTATATTTTATGTGAAGTATATGCATGTATAATGAAAAAACAAAAAAAAATATTTTTTATATGTTTCTGAATCTAATGAGTTATATTCAATTTTTTTAATATGATTCATTTGATAAACACTTGTAGAAATTAGAAAATGCTTCTTTTGAAAACCAAAAAATTAAAATAATTTAATAATTTGCTGCCGAGCCCTAATGGAAATTACCATAATGCCCCCAAGATCCGTGGTTTTTTATATGGGTCCCGACCCGAGGACTGAACTAGGTCGCCCACGAACTCTTCACCATCGATGGAGCGCCACATGTATGATGATCCGCATTTTATGGTGAAAAATACTATAAACACGACACGAAAATCAAAGGTAAAAGGTAATTTATCATTATTCTAAATTATTCACTCTTTAGCTTCTTAGTACCTCAATTACTTGATCTTGCTTAAGCTTTGGAGGGTTTTAGTTAGCCTAATGTTTGCTCTGTTTCAGGTTCCTCGAATAAAATAATTCATTTTGCTCTTTGGTACCTAGGTTAGATACATCTGATTTACCTTGCTAAATCAAAATGTAAGTTAATAGTTTGCTTATAATCTATATAATTGTTTTTGTTCTTGTTTTTGGATTTTCTGTATAATTTTTAAAACAAATAAATTATATAAAATTGGCACAAATCTCTATCTATTGGGTATTGATATCCCACAAACAATTTAAGCAATGAAAGTCAAAATATTATCAATGAGCATTCAAATTTCTTTTTGTCCAACTATTATTTTCCATGGGGCCCAAGTTTTTCATTTAATTTCCCTATCACCCATGGTAGTTTCCTTCTCCTTTTCCTCAGTCCCCTACCCCAGCACAGAACATGCAATTATGCAAAATATTATTATTAACCTTGTAATCATGGATACAAAAATAATGAATTTTTTTCATTGGAAAATAAAATAATCTACAAAAATATAATATTTTTTCAAATCCTACTCCCTATAATATAAAATGGGAATCTCTATCCAAACATTATTATGTCACATTTATCAACATCAATTATTGCACGCTACCTATGTGTATACAAATGTGTGTATTAATATTAATTTTATTATTGAAGTCAAAAGTAAAACATCACATGCAATAAAAATTCAAATTGCATAATGTGGGATAGGAATTTTATTTGACCATTAAATGGTCAATTAAACCAACCCCATCATATATTTACCAAGAGTACCTTCTAACGAATGTTTTTAAAATCGGACCGGACCGGCCGGTTCGACCGGTTTAACCGGGAACCAGTCTCGAGTCCGGTCCGGTTATTTATTTAGACCGGTGGCTAAAAAAACGCTGCCACCCGATAAAAAATGGCCTAAACCCGGAAATCGGCGAACCATTTTAATCTGTTTTTTTTTTGTGTTTTTTGTAGATTAGAGAAACTTTCTTTGTTTATTATAAAATTCGAAGGGAAAAATAATAAAATAGGTAATTGCATATTTCATGACTAGTAAATTAATAGACCTAGGACTCTAAAAAGTAGAAACACAATCCATGGAATTTAAAATTCCATAATAAATTGTCTCTTCATTGACCATTGTTAGCATTCTTGGTCATGTGTTTTGAAGTTATATATTAAAATGATGTATTGATATTCAATAAATTTGCATAAATAATCTCTCTGACTCTTCTCTAAAAAAAAAATCTCTCTGACTCCTTATGTTGGAATATTATTTTTTTTTGAAAAACTTCGTATGTTGGACTTACGTATTTGGATATGCACTTTATTAATTTAGCTTTTATTTATGTTTGCATTATTGGTTTTGTACTTGTATTTACTCTTTACATGTGTTCAAATATATATATATATATATATATATTTGGGTCAACTGGTTTTTTTAAAACAGTTCAACCAGTCGGATCAATGACCCAATAACCCAATTATTTGTCTTATTCGATGTCCAGTCCGGTTTTAAAAACATTGCTTCTAACGGATTTAAACTCATGAGACAGATCTAACTCATTATACAAAATAAAACAAGTTTGGTCCAAATTAAAATGGGTTTAGCTAATACGGCCATTTTAGGATTCGTTTCACAAAATTAAATCCGTAAGACCGTCTCATATAAGTTTTTGTCATTTAACAAATATGGGTTAGGTTATTTCAATTTTTATTTTTCTAGTGAGTGGATATGTGTTTGGCTGTCAGCACATGAAGAAATTTGGCCAAGAAATTTCTTCTTTATTTTATGCACATTTGCAGTGGGCCCCAAGAGTAAGAAATAAAAGTATTTGGGTCTATTATTTGCTTCCTCGTCCAGCAAATTTGAGTATATTTCCTCCTCAAAAAAAAAATTGTGTATATTTGTATTTGTAAAGAGACACAATTATGTGGTATTATATATAGGGGCCACTATAATTGAATTCTAATTTAGACGTTTACTCAATTGAGCATCAATTGCTTTGGGAAGATTGTTTGTTACGCTATCCCATAGAAATGTGAGAAATTGTGACATAAGGGATTTAGGGGAGGCCCCACTCAATTTGATGTCATATTTTTTAATAGTATTTTATTTTATTTCAATAAACGAGTTAGGGTACAAATCGTGTAATTGTATCACTTTACAAACGGAGTGAATATAGACGGACAATAGAATATTATCTTATACGCGTGTCATTCGTCGGTGAAACTGAAACACCGAGAAACTAAGCATAAGTATAAGAGATCACATTGAGCTTGATATATTTCACATACAATTTTGCGAATGATTATAGTGATTGAAAGCACAGTACCCATCATGTAGTGGGGGTTGAGGTGAAAATGACATTTTATATTTAAGACGTGAAACTTTATATGATAATGGAATTTGATTTCGGACATATAACAAAGGCATTCGTCAAATTACATAAGCAGTATAAAGTAACATTTATTAACCCACAAGACCCACATTTTTATAGTTGACAAACTGGAGAATCCAAATCCAATAGTCCACAATAATATTTTTTATGAGTAATTTATTCGGAATCTTTCAAAAAATGTAACATTTTTATAGAATATTTAAATATTTATTGATATATTCTCAAATTAACCACATATTATTTAGATGAATTTATTTTTTAATCAAAATTTAGACGAATTATTCAGATGTACCATGTATTATCCTCGAATATGATCAATATATACTTGAATTAACCGTTTATTGTTCAGATGACTTCATTTTATAATCGAAATTTTTACGGATTATTCTCAAAATGTCCTTGGTGTACTTGATATACGAATTTTAGGGATTAACAAATTATACCCAAATTTGAGAGTAGTTAATATGTGTAGGACTTGGGGGAACTATCGAACAAAAGTGGAGTTTTTGTTGGGGATTTATCATGTGCGATATTATATTCCGAAATTAAATCATAAAACTTACTTGCATTCCCGAAAACGAAATTATAGAAAATGCAGAAAAATTAGATCGAGGCTAGAGTTAGACTCTATGTCTTTAAGACGAATTGCCCCGCTACGGTGCCCACGGTTGAATAGCAAACGTCTCCCAAGATACAACGGTCTCCTCTTGCTGTAGTAGCACTCCAAACAACAAGAGACGGCGAACTTCGAATGTTTTATACTCTATCTTTTATGGGAATGTTTTGACAAAATATATGCATGTGTTTGTATGCAAAATGAATGTATGCACATTGCCTATATATAATCTGCAGATTCTTTGGATATATATAGAGTACCAAAAGTCACAAGTGAAACAACACAACTGTTCGAACGAACATGTCCATTAATCCGAACAGACATGTCCATTGGTTTCAAACAAAACAACACAACTATTCGGATAAACCTTTCAATCCGAATAGTTTCAAATGAACAGTTACACCTTTTGGCAACAATTTCTCATTCACTCAGAAATATTTAAAATATTTCCAACAATCCCCACATGAATGAGAAATTACGTGAATCAATGCAAATGTACATATGAATGCAGACACAAAAGAGAGTACAAACGGAAAGTTATTGCATCAGGAGAGGTAGCTTCTAGCTTTGAACCTTCCTTAGTGGAGTATTATCGGATTTACTTGGCTAATCAGTGAACATGATGTCTGTAAGTCCAAGCGGCTACGATAATCTAGAGGGGGGGTGAATAGATTATCTCCATCTTTTCGATTTTACCCTCTTTTTCGAACCGAATGCTCAAAGACAATAATAAAGGTGCGGAATGTAAACAGCACACGTCGATTTAAAGAGGTTCAACCCACATAGGGCCTAATCCTCTACCACCCCAGTATATCCGGGATGGATTTCAAAAAGAAAAAAAGAATTTTATTAATTACCAAATTAATACAAATTCAACTTACAACACCTTGAAGAGCACCACACTCTTCTTCAACACCACCTTTGAGATTACCACAATCTCACTCGAAGATTACCACAATCTCCAAACGGCACCTTGTGAAGATTACCACAATCTTCACCCTTGAAGAGCACCACACTCTTCAACACCTCAACAAGAAGATTACCACAATCTTCTTACACCTAACACCTAGTTCACCCAAGTGTGTTCTTACCACAAGAACACTCACAAGGATATCTTGTGTTTGAATGACGACCACAAATTCAAGATTACAACTCGATAATGAATTATACAATTGAGTGCAAGTGTAATCAAGAATAGCCTGCACCTCAAGAATGTGAAAGTGAATAGCTAGGCAAATTACAACAAAAATAAGACAAGTAAGAACAAGTGTATTCTTGAGTGTATCTTGTTGTGTTGTAGTTTTCTCTCTTGTTGTGTTGCTTCAATTCTTCCTCTATTTATAGGAGATGATTGATACTTGATAGGCTCCTCTTGGAATCGATTTCTACAAAATATTGCAATTAAAATCAAGATTATAGTCTGTTAAAATCAATCCCACAATTTAGGGAAAAGTTGTCTGGCCGCACAACATTTAAATTTTGCTATCAAACTTAAGGCGGCCGATCGCGCACAAATAGACATTTGAAAATGAGAAAACACATTTACACAGGCGGCCGGCCGACGGGGTCCGACCAGGTCGACCCTATGTCCAAATCCGAGCGAACCAAAAAACGAGTCCAAAAGTTTTGTTTGAAAAATGCTCCTGTGCAGTCAAGGTCACCGCCCGGTCGACCGCACCGGTCGGCCGATCGACCGACTACACCGGTCTACCACCCTGTTGACCGTCAACCAACCTTTTTCAAAGAAATAGCTTATTCATTGTTTTTCACAATATTCAGTGCAGGATGCCCTATAGGGCGAGGTCTCTCAAAACAATCGACCGGTCAACTTGACGCTTTTTTCAAAGAAATAGCTTATTCACTGTTTTCACAATATTCAGTGCGGGATGCCCTATAGGGCGACCGATTGGCCTCAAAACAAAAGTATTGTCCAATTTTATATCGAAAATAAACTTCAAGAAATACTCCAAAAAATAGTAAAAATATTTTAGACCGATCGGGAGTATTAGGACAATATTTTAGAACCATTATTTTGGTGTAAAAACACATTAACACAAAATCATCAAAAGTGTTGTCCAATTTATATCGAAAATAAACTTGTAGAAATACTCCGGAAAATATTAAAACCATTTTAAATCATTTAGGAGTATTTGGATAACCTTTAAAAACATTGTTTTGGTATAAAGACAAAATCATCAAAATCGTGATAAAACCATTTATCAAACAATGTCTTGAACTGTTCAGCCGTTGGTGTAAACCAAGACAACAACACACACACACAATAACCTCCCTAACATTTCTAGTTCTCATGGTTGTGTTCATTTTGACCCTGAACAACCTTGGGTTTCATAAGTGTTTTAGAGAATTCAAGCCTCAAAATTCTCATAGAAGCGGCCACACTTCACACTTACATAGGTGACCTCCTATTAAGGGTATTCTGCCATACCCCACTTGGTTTAGCCAAGCTATAGGAATCATTAAAAGTTGATCTTAACCTTACATACTTCTGCAGAAAGCACTTTAATCATAAAAATGGGTAGGAATATATCCTAAGTGCTTAACTGAATCTTCATAATTTAGTTGTCCCATTAAACCAAGTTCTTGGGATCTCCAGTCATCATGGTTGGGTTACCATTACAAAGATTCATGCGTAATAGGCTTCAATCCCATTCCCTTGTGTAATCGGTATTTGATCTCCACTTCAATCAATTTTGCGCGCAAGATTGAGATCAATATCTTTACATATTTGAGCATATAATCTCTGAGCATGTGAATCCACTTCAAATCGACATAAGTGCCACCGGTGGACTTTCAAGCCCTTCAATGTCAATGTGGCTTTATAACACCTTAAGCTCATATAGACTATTGTCAATATGTCATCTCTTTTTAGGAAGAGATTCGTTTGACTTTATCATTTGTCAAACTTGTCATTACCTATACAATGATTTAATAGTTGTACATGTTCCCTTCAAGTTCGATACAACAATCTATTTTGGGCCTACCTTGATAAGGTTTAGCCTTTATGGCTTTTATCTACACATTTCCTTCGTACCTCAATGTGTGCACTGTTGCAACACTAAAGAGTACACTAAAAGATGCACCTCTTTAAGAGAAATCACAGGTAACCCTTTTTAGCTATCGATCATCCGTGTCAATGTCAGTTGACTCATATCCTCTTTTCTAAGGATACATCTTAAAGAATACAAAGATACATCTCAAAGAAACTTGTATTTCTTTGACTCTGTAGTTATTGGGGTCAATCTTTGTCAAGACTGAGGTAAATTTATATTTACCAAACATCCCCACATTTGAGGCAAAACTCGTCCCCTCTCACATTGTGCAACAAGGCCAACTTTGAGAATTATCAATTAAACAATTGTTATTTCTCGCAAGGTCAGCCGTGATTGGATCGCCAACTGATAAACAATCCAATTGCCTAGACAAAATTCCAAAAAATATTCCCGAAAGGGCTAAAGGACACAGTTGCATCCATTCACCATATTTTTTAGGTAGAGTTAACTTGCCATGTTCTCCCTCGTAAGGGGACGCTTGATCATATGCCTCACACAAGGGCATTTAGATTTGCTCATGCCTTCATTGACATATTTTGCTATGTGTTATGACACCCAAGATGTCATAGCACTCAAGTTGGCACTTTGTATCCTACCTATAGTTGATTGGCTATTGCATTATCCCAACATGGAATCCCACACTTTCAAGTGTTTATAGCAAAGTTTATTTCCTTTCCACAATTCATATGGAGTTTCATCCATTTTCTTTATTGGAATTTTATTAAGAATGACATTGGTCGAGAGAATTGCTTCTCCCCACAAGTTCTGGGAATCGTCCCGAACTTATCAACATAGCATTCATCATCTCCTTAAGAGTTCGATTCTTGCGTTCAGTAATTCCATTTGATTGAGGTGAATATGGTGCAGTAGTTTGATGAATAATGCCAGATTCCGAAAAATTCATCAAATGGAGCGTCATATTCTCCACCTCTATCATTTCGAATCATTTTTATTCTTTTGCAAAGCTGATTTTCCACTTCATTCTTATAATGCTTAAAAGCATCCAAAGCCTCATCTTTGCGTCTCAGCAAATATTCATAACAGTGCAATCATCTATAAAAGTAATAAAATACTTTTTACCATATCTCGTTTGCACAAATTCAAATCACAGATATCACTGTGAATTAATTCTAAAAGAGGTAACATTTCCCCACATTAAAATTATTTCCTTTTCTCTTTTGAACTGGATTCAACCACGTAGGCTTTAACAAACTCAAATTCGGTACCATGAAATAAAATAATATTTCTATTGCCATCTTTTAATCTAGCCAACCACAAATACGCATGGAAAGATCACATTCAAATTGCTTGACCTTAAACAATACTCAGAATTATTGTGCATAAAATCATATAATCTGACAAAGTCAAGTTCTGTATAATTCAAAGAATTAGAATGCAGAGCTTTCTTACTGTAACAGTAAATGCTATCATTAGAAACTGAAAGAGAAAGACTGATAAATCAACTTTTCATATACAAATAATAGTCATAAATCATACTTGTATTATTGTACAAGAAACCAAAATTTTAATAATAATTAATATGAGAGAAATCATTCAAAGTTCAAGTATTAAGTAGAAATATGCATCAGACACCTTCCAATCAAATGTGTACAAGTGCAGTGCACTTTTCAAATATCAAAATCATATAGGACATAGTCCTCCATAAATTCAATAAACAGATTCTGACTTTTAATATCAAGGCAGATGAAACGCCTTTCAAAACCAACGAAATATCAGGAACATATTAGTATATTACAAGCACTATGTAACAATCTGTCTGTTGGTGAAAAACCATTCAATACCAATAATTATAAATACGCAAATTACAATAGGATATGAGGCTTCTTCACCACACTTAAGTTTGCATATGCCAATCAAAAGTCAGAAACACGAAACGATTCCAATTCAGGTACATTTACAAATTTGATTGATCTCTAAACCTGAGTCGTAAACTATTTATCAGTTCAAATGTTTCTAGATTTCATGCATGCAAATTGATCTGTTCAGAAATTTAAACTCATGTTTTCTAGACATAAACATCTGACAGATTTGAAACAATAGGAAACCCAAAAAACAAAACAAAAATTTGACGTTGGAACTTAAGATGTATACCCATTGTCCAAGCAAAATCAGAAACATACTATTACCAAACAACGAACACATAATACAATACGCACGTACGAGCGGAATATAATACGCACTCAAGCGGATGAAATTTCGTCTTAAATTGTTGGGGATTTATCACGTGCGATATTATATTCCGAAATTAAATCAGAAAACTTACTTGCATTCCCGAAAACGAAATTATAGAAAATGCAGAAAAATTAGACCGAGACTAGAGTTAGACTCTATGTCTTTAAGACGAATTGCCCCGCTACGGTGCCCACGGTTGAATAGCAAACATCTCCCAAGATACAACGGTCTCCTCTTGCTGTAGTAGCACTCCAAACAACAAGAGACGGCGAACTTCGAATGTTTTGTACTCTCTCTTCGTAATGGTAACCCAACCATGATGACTGGAGATCCCAAGAACTTGGTTTAATGGGACAACTAAGTTATGAAGATTCAGTTAAGCACTTAGGATATATTCCTACCCATTTTTATGATTAAAGTGCTTTCTGCAGAAGTATGTAAGGTTAAGATCAACTTTTAATGATTCCTATAGCTTGGCTAAACCAAGTGGGGTATGGCAGAATACTCTTAATAGGAGGTCACCTATGTAAGTGTGAAGTGTGGCCGCTTATATGAGAATTTTGAGGCTTGAATTCTCTAAAACACTTATGAAACCCAAGGTTGTTCAGGGCCAAAATGAACACAACCATGAGAACTGAAAATGTTAGGGAGGTTATTGTGTGGGTGTTGTTGTCTTGTTTACACCAACTACGAATGATTCAAGACATCATGTTCACTGATTAGCCAAGTAAATCCGATAATACTCCACTAAGGAAGGTTCAAAGCTAGAAGCTACCTCTCCTGATGCAATAACTTTCCGTTTGTACTCTCTTTTGTGTCTGCATTCACATGTGCATTTGCATTGATTCACGTAATTTCTCATTCATGTGGGGATTATTGGAAATATTATAGATATTTCTGGGTGAATGAGAAATTGTTGCCAAAAGGTGTGACTGTTCATTTGGAACTATTCGGATTGAAAATGTTCATCTGAATAGTTGTGTTGTTTCGTTTGAAACCAATGAACGTGTCTGTTCGAATAAATGGACATGTCTGTTCGAACGGTTGTGTTGTTTCACTTGTGACTTTTGGTAATCTATATATATCCTGAAGTGGCAATTTAGGCCGACCCGATACGGGTCGGCCCGACCAAGTTAAGTTAAGGCCGACCGGGCCTTAAAATTGAGGCCCAAAAAAGAACCGACTATTTGGCCCGGCCAAGTGGCTTGATGGCCCGATCGGCTCGAGCCATTTTTGCCCGGTTTTCCGGGCTTTTTGGCCGATATTTCCCTTTATAATATATATATATATATGTGTGTATATGTATGCATGTATGTATAATTTCCCATCTTCTTCACCACCATATTTTTTTATCAG
This sequence comes from Rehmannia glutinosa, assembly GCA_016081115.2. Taxonomy (NCBI): domain Eukaryota; kingdom Viridiplantae; phylum Streptophyta; class Magnoliopsida; order Lamiales; family Orobanchaceae; genus Rehmannia; species Rehmannia glutinosa. The sequence goes on along the minus strand of JABTTQ020003440.1, from coordinate 14,897 downwards.
GTGGAAACTATGGCTATGAATCAAGAGCCATTAAAAAGGGTTTATGGGTGAGTTAATTTTCTTTATAATTTTTAAATAATTATAATAAGGCAATGTAAAGATTCTCACTTCTATGCATATTACATATCCTACCGTACTCACACATCAAACAACAATTACAACTTACATTATTTTTTTTTAGTAAATGAAATTAACACATAAATTGATTGGTTAGTTCTAGAATATAACAACCTGACCTCATTCTTTGTTCTTTCTTTCCTTCATTAGCTTTCTTAAATAATCAAGTTTGAGAAAACACATCATTTTATTAATTTAAATTAAATATACTGATATAAGTATAACTTTTAAATATATAAAAAAACATATTAACATACATTTTTAATTAAAAAAATATATAAAAAAATATTAAATTCGGGTCATTTTGGCCCGGTGGCCCGATGGCCCATAGAAGGCTAGGATGGGCCTAAGAAATAGAGGCCCACAGGGGTCTTGGACCGGCCCGGCCTGGCCCGAAAATCCGAGTTGGTCCGTTGGGCCAGTACCAGGCCGGCCCGGCCCGGCCTGGTTGCGAGCTCTAATATATCCCAAGAATCTGCAGATTTTGATAAGCATTCGAAGTTCGTCGTATCTTGTTGTTTAGAGTGCTACTACAACAAGATGAGACCGTTGTATCTTGGGAGACGTTTGCTATTCAACCGTGGGCACCGTAGCGGGGCAATTCGTCTTAAAGACATAGAGTCGAACTCTAGCCTCGGTCTAATTTTCTGCATTTTCTATAATTTCATTTTCGGGAATGCAAGTAAATTTTCTGAATCTTCTCGGAATATAATATCGCACGTGATAAATCTCCAACAGTTTTCACTAGAGCCGACGAAATTGGTCCGGCCAACCCATATATAGGATTAGTTTGTTCTTCACTTTTAGTGGCCCGAGAAGTTCGGGACCTAATTTGGCCGGACTCAAAATGGAAAACCGACCCCGGTTTTTCAACTGGCCCGCTCGGCTATAACTAACCCATTACCAACTATAGTTTTCAGTTTTCATGCATTGATATTGGAACGGTCAAAACTAGCCCGGTCTAGTGATAGAGCCGATCCGACTATGATATTGTAAGCGCAAAAAGAACTGGGCTTATTTGACCCAACCCATTAGACCCAAAATCTTCGGTCGGCCTGACTTTTCCTGTGTACTTCATGGCTTGGATCGGGATTGAGCCTCCAAAATGATGTCTCGATGGAATTTTGTCCCGACCTAACCTATTTTTCTCTTTGATCCGGTGGGCTAATGCCGATTCGACCCATTTGCAGCTCTAGTTGATATATATATATATATTGTATTTTCAAAAGAAAAAAAACCTTAGGGGACTTCTATGTAGTTTTCGCAAAATTTTGTGACAAGAGTTGAATTAAATATTTATTAATTATAAACTCAAAAGAAGTCACCCCCAGGCCCAACCACGTCTACCTGGGGTTTCTAACAAATAACAAATCGCCACGTCATTGCCACGCTGGCCCCTTGTCCGACCAGCCAGCTGAACATCCAAGGCGGTGACGCCGATTTAGACAAAATGACAAAAATGCCACCATCTTTAGTTTGTATCCAAATAACAACCTCTAACTCGAACGTAAATTAAACAAATTGTTAAGGACATATTAGGTAAATGATATCCAAGTTTTAACAGGTAAGCTAGATCATGGTAAAATTTAGAACCAAAAACCCTGGGGCATAAAATGTATGGAGAAATAAAGTAATTAATTGGCTTCAATTCCCTTCGATCTGCAAATTCTGTGCTCCGATTCATCGCCAATGGCCGCCCCGTTCTTTTCAACGCCTTTTCAACCTTTTGTTTATCAGGTAACTTGAACTTTTGTTTACGTATAAAATGTTTGCGTGTTCATGTATATTTCGCTGTGTGTTAACAATTATGAATTGACTTTTTTTTTGGCCGAATTAGGGTTTTACATCGTTGGTTTTTGAAGTGTTTTGGCAGTGATCATAATTTCATGTATGTTCGATGATTCTAAGAAATGTGTGGCGAAACAGAAACTGATTTTTTTTTTGGAATTTTACTCGTTCTCCTTTAGTCAAAGATGAAGAGAACATACATTCTATTAAAGAATTTGCTGTCAGTTGAGATTTGGTTCTCCATGGCTTGTGTATAAATATGTGTTTAGGGGCGTTGATGATCACTGGAAATTTGGAGATAGAACCTCGTGAGTTCCATTTAGGCTGTTGAATATCATTTTTGAAAGTTAGGTTATGTAGTGAAATATGGAGCAAGTGTCCAAAAGTGTTTCAGTTGGATTTTTTTTAGGACAATTGAAAGTGCAGTGCTGTCAGCATCTCATGCTTTTATGAATGCTTGTGCACCATACTTGTTGCAGTTATTCACACTATAAAACTTTGTATCGGTGGTTCCTTACTTTTTCTTTGGAAATTATATGTTTTAGCCATACAAATCTGCAACTACTGTGCAGTGGGATTGACACATAAGTTTCTTTGTTCACAATACGAGGATCAGATCGTCGGCTCGACTATTGCGATTGTAAATGTAATGAAGAAGGAAAATAGTGAGAGAGAAAAGGAAGGAGGTCCACAAAAGCGTATTTGTATCAGGATATATCTTTCTTGTTAAAATTAGATATTTATATTAAGAAGTATAAGAGGCATTTTTATTCCACGTAGTTGTATTGGTTACAGGTTTTATGCTAGGACTCGATTAGAGTAGTCAAACCAAATAAACACATTTTGCCATAATACCTTGTCATGACAAGTGACATAGGAATTTTGATATAGGAAAAAAAAGATCTCTGATTAACTAGTTTATTCATGTTCTTTTCAAAGACATTTGTCCAAAGGCTTCTAAATTTTTTTTTGTTCCCTGAAGTAGAATACTTATAACGATAACTCAAAGACGTTTGAATTTTTTGTTACTTTGTTATTTGAAATTAAATTATAGATTGGGCCATAAACCACTTATTGTTGTTGTGTAACAAAGACAAACGCTTCTTTATTTCGATCTCAATTCTATAATGGTCAGAGACCAGTTTGATCTTCTTTAGCTTCATGTTCATTCTTCATATTTATATGGTGTTTCAGAGCCCACAAGATGCAGTGACACCATTTCAGATATTGGGTGGGGAAGCTCAAATAGTTCAGGTGCTTATCAAGCGTCAAAGATTCTCTCCCTTGTTTCCAGAGAAATTTGGGTTATTCAATCTAATTGACATTCAATGCATTTTTCTCTTTAGATAATGTTGAAGCCACAAGAAAAGGTTATCGCAAAGCCTGGTACGCTATTAAATTAACTATTTCTGAGAGTAGCATTCTTATATCATCTAATCTGAATAATTAGTAAGTTTCCGTTGCTTGATATCTGTTCACTTTCTGCTTTTGTTCCTGTACCAACAAATAAAATTTTTGATTTTAGTTCTACTTTAACTCTTCCCCTTTCTGATGAGGTATGGTAGAAAACAGAATTTGGCATTTCATGAAATTTTGAAGTATGACTTAAGAATAATATGTTAATAAAGAAATCAGTTGCTCAAAATTATTTGTATATTGATCTTGTTTATTTGTATTCAATTTTGGTCAAGGCTCATTAATCACATATCTTATAAGTTATAAGTGTTCACTCCATGTTTAACTTCAGCAGTATTTCATTACCATTGTGGTTGGTGTGTAAAAGTTTGCCACTGAATTCAGAAACTGAAATTTCAAACTTGTCTTCCAAGAAGTGAGTCCAATTATGAAGTATCTCCTTTAGTGGTATGGAATAAGGGTAGCAGATTTTCAGGTCGGGTCGGGTTTGGGCTGGTTAAAGCTGGTTGTACAATCCATTTGGCCCAAATCTCATGCAAGTCTGACAATTAATAATCTTATATTCCCTTATTTCCTTCATTAAGGGATCTTGCCTAATAATACTATTAAAGCTTTTTCCGTTGCTAAGTTATTGACAAGGATAGGATGAAACTTTGATATAATCGTAAAATTTGGAGGTAATGCTAACAATACTTTGATTTTACTGCTTCGAAACATAACATAGCTTATGTTAACTATTGATTCATGCATTTATGTATGAATGTGCTGCAGGTTCCATGTGCTACATGTCTGGGTCTATACAAATGGAAAATGTTTATGTGCCTGAAAATGAGGCAGGTGTGTGGCAGTGGCTTCTCGGAAAGAGTGTTACTAGCATAGTTCTCCATAATACTGGTTCAACTGATGGGTTTGTGGGTATCGCTGCACCTACTCTAGCAAGAATTCTCCCGGTCTGTTAGTTTACAAGAATACTGGTTTACTCTAAAATGTTATTAGCCGGGTTACTTATTTTTCCATTAATTTATCTCATGCAGATTGATTTAGCACTATTTGGTGGTGAAATGTTGTGCCAGGTATTGATCAATGATAAAAAGTTAACTTAAAATTGTGTGTAAATATCTCTTGCCTCTTCTCCTTCCTATTTATGGTTAATTAAACTTGGTGGGACTGGTGTCTGACTTTGTCTAACATATACTGTAGCCAGATGCATTTCTGTGCTCGATTAATGATGTCAAAGTGAATAATACAGTTGACCCGAGGGCACGCAATGTTATTACTAGTGCTGAGGTTAGATCTGTTTTCTGTTTTTCCCCCCTCTTCCCTTTAAGCTCCTTTGTTATCATTATATGACTTATGATTCCTAAATTAATCATGCTGGCAGGGATTTTTGAGGCAGAAAATATCTGGTCAAGGGCTTGCTTTTATAGTTGGTGGTGGTTCTGGTATGTTTCCCTGAGTTTCAGTTGTTGTTATGACAAATCTTTCAGATTCTTATGGCACTGAATGCCTGTTTTCTATGTTTAATAAAGATGGTTGATCTTCCTCCACAAACCTTGCAGAAAAAAACCCATGGTTGACTATAAATGATTTTTGCATGTGGCATTTATGTGTTTGTTCTGATCTTCCCTTCTCTTTTTTAATGGAATGATTAATTGGGTTATATAATCTACCCTCTATTGGGGTGTTTGGCGTATATGTAAAAGATATTATAAGGCCCTACATATTATAAGATGCTTTTAGAACTTAAAGATGTTAAATCTTATTTTAAAAAAATATTGTTGAATGTTTGGATAAAATAAAATCATGGAGCTTTTGCCTTTTAAGATGGTAGTAATGACAATTTTGTAATTAAAATCCACAAAACTTAAAAGTTAGTTATGATCTTGTTACTTTTTAAAGACAAGTTATAAGATCCCACCATCTTATTTTGGGAGTTATTATTATGAGAGTTTATAAACTCTTTTCAAAATTTACCAAATATAGAAAGAGAGATCTTTCAAGCTTTCGAACATCTTATGAAATGTTTAAAGAGCTCATAAGCTCAACCAAACACCCTTCAATGGTGAAAATAATTTTTTTCTAATCCCCTGCGTAGAAGTAAATAAGAGAGAGAATGGGAGAGAGATAATGACTTGGAAACTGTTGGTTTATTGAAGGCAAATGAGAACTTCATCAATATTGTATTTTGTCACAAATACTTTTAATAAAGGGACACAATAACAGTAATTTAAATTCTCGTAATTAATGACAAACCTTAACTGCTTGTCTAATCCAATTTTGACATGCAAGAACCTTATATCTGTCTTTGATTAACTTGCCTTATTTCCTTTGTGGATAGAGAACCTTAGCTGTTAGTTTGACTTGTGCACCCCCTTTTGTCCTCTGGCCATGACTCTTGCATATACTCGCTGTTACTGCCTAGGAAAGGGTGATAACATTTTAGATATCTGGAATCACTTAAAACCTTCCTTTATATTTTTATTTTTCTGGAATACTGGTGTCCAATCATTTACTGATTGAGATACTTGCGAATCTGAGTAAAAGTTCCCCCATTGTGGTATGGTGTTTGTATAATTTTGACTACAATGGATTTTGTGTTTGACTACAGATTTATAAGATAAGAAGTGTACATTGTTTTATTTGAACTGTTCCAATATAAAATCAAAGTAGCCCATGCATAGATGTACTTGCACAAGTTAAGGTGAATATAACCTCTGATATACGTGTCTTTCATCTGTTGTTCTTTCCAAATATGTCTCGATATGAATATATAAACATCTGAGTTGTGGATCAATTTCATGGTGTGATATTGTTATACTTTTCAGTATTCAACTATTGATATGTTACCGCAGATATATGTAGCATACTTATCCTTTTGATTTTGCTTATCTCCGTGAGACGGAAGATTTGGATGGTTTAAGAGAAATACTTGTAAAGGAAGTTTTTTGACCGCTGTCAAAATCAGCCTAACATGTTTTCTTTAATTGGAAACAGAACTATGTTTTTGAGTTTCTAAGTTTTATACCGTTGAGGGTTTTGAATTATGCTTTATGTGAGAAAGATGCAACATTTTTAATAATTTGACAGGTTGCACTAAAATATGAATAATTTGTATAAAATCGGTTGACCGTCAATGTTAGTAAAGAAAACCAGGTAAAGCTTGGCTCCACACCTGATTTAGGATCAGGGTACTAAAATCTAGAAATCAAACAACTATGTGCAACATGGTATTTTCTTTGATTTTTAGTCGAGCGAGTCAGAATTTAGTAAAGTCCATACCAGAATCATCTGAATATAGCATACCATTAAAGGGCTGGATAGTTTTAAATGTCAACATGATCAATTGCATATTGCTTTAGTGGGGAAAGAAACCCCTGTATTTTGTCAAATAACATTTTAGTCGCTTCTGTTCTAATCATGTTTTCATTTTGCTCTCTCCGGTGCTTGTTAGTTGTACAGAAAAATCTTGAGGTGGGTGAAGTACTTGCGGTTGATGTCTCTAGCATAGTTGCGGTCTCGGCATCAGTAAATGTACAAATCAAGTATAATGGTCCGATGAGAAGAGTGGTCTTCGGGGTGAGCATTCAACTGATTTATTCGTTTTGACGTTAAATGCTTGTTTCCTTTAGTTTCTGTTAAAGTTGGTGAAGTGCTGCACAAAGTCATGATCAGTTGCAAATCTATTTTGGAAGTGTTCAATTAGATATATTTGGATGTGTTTTTCATATAGTAGGACTAGTTTGTGGCATTCTGGCTGATTTTTTAAATTTACGTGGTAAAGCTCTGTTTTATTCAAGGGAATGGTGGGGGAAATGGAAATCATGGTAGATTTCTTCTAAATTCAATTTATTGACTGCAACGTCAATCCGACTGATAATTTATTGTTGTAGGGGTTCTCTTCCTCTGAAATGGTTCCATTCAGTCTACAATTTCTCTCAGTTTCTTAATGTTGTTCTGATATTCGTGAAGCGGGTTTAAGAGAGTATGGTGGATATACTCCATCTGTTTTGGATTTTGGATTTCTGTGAACAATACCAACAAGAATATTATCCTCCTTTTGGATTTTGACTGTCGTGTTTACAGATATTAATTGGGCTTGGTAATATAGGATTCTAGACAAGAAACTAGTAAAACTAAAAGAAACATTTTAGGAAATCTGAAATGAAATAAAATTGACTGACTATGAAATAGGATATCATATCATGCAAAATCTATGCAGTGTGGCAATGCACAAGATATCATGCAGCTTTTTATGTAATTTTAGCTTATGATTCACCTTAGCCTGCTGGAATTCAAGAGACTGCAGCATGCAGATGTATGTGAATTTATTTAGTATTTTATTCTGGACACTAGAGTATATTTCCATACAAATAAGTTGGAACCTTTCATTTTCATAACTTCAGTTGATATGTTCGGAAGATGCCATAGGAAAAATGCTAAGGGTATTGAAGAAATGCAAACAGTTGTCATGATTTTTATTAAATTACATGTTAATGCTGTAAGATTCTTGGTTTAGTTTTTTTGAATTTTCTTATAGTAATTTCTCTGACTCTGACTATGCTCCGGGCAACGTGATTTTTCTAATTGTTCATTCTGCTACTGTCTCATCGGCTCTATAAATTGATTGTTTAGTTGGAACTGCTTTATAACCTTTGAAATGAAGTTTAAAAATATTTGATGTTAGTCAATAAATGGGCATCTTATGGTTCGTATCTGTTTGGTGATCTTCCAACTTTTCTTATTGGCTGTCTATACTCAGATATGCTACCTGAAGTTTGTCGTTACTGTGTTATTTTATTTTTTGCGATTTGAATTCGTATTTAGACCTAAAAGTTTATCCTTGCTAGCTCCCATCCAAGGTCGTCTTGCATTTATTCTGACAATATCTCGTTTACTTTTTCACCAATAGTTGTGGATTCATGCAAGAGTGAATTTTTATCATGCAATAATACAAAATCTTACCTTTGGCAATATCGTAACTTACAATTACTTGTTCCTTTTTTCCCAAACCAAAGACGAAGCAGGCCAGCAGTTTGTCTTTAAAACTTCAACCATATGCATTTGTACTCATTATTCAGTGTTCAATGCTGTTCATCACTGCAAATGATCACTGTAATTTATTGGAGTTATCTATGGAAGCATTATGTCCATCAGACTCGAAAGTTTTTGGAAAATCTACGTTAACTCTGTCTGAGTAGTGGTAATGTTGTCGTGCTTTCTTCGCAGGGCGACAATCTGGTCACTGCTATTATAACCGGTCCCGGTATCGTCTTCATCCAGAGCATGCCCTTTCATCGGCTTTCTCAGCGCATTGCTCGGTAATCTCTCTTAGCACCATAGATCTTGGAACCAGCTGAACATTGAAGCTCCTTTTTTGTTAGGGATAATTACAGAGACACCCCGGAGGTTTAGCCTAATTACAAAAAAGCTTCAGTTATCTTTCAAAATTACAAATTCCCCTTATAGTGTTATAAACAACACCTTGAGGCTTGTATTTATCTAACAAATAGCCCCATCTTGAGGGGTGATTTGTAATTTTAAAAGATAATTGGGGTTTTTCTGTAATTAGGCTAAACCTCAGGGGTATTTTTGTAACTATCCCTTATTGTTAAATCTATCTTCATTACTGTTTGTTTTTTGAGGGATTTGTTGTGGTTTCCATTTTACAGGGCTGTCACATCTCCAAATATGAGAGACAATCCGAAATTTTTCTTCCAGATAGCAATCTTTTTCTTTCTAGCATATGTTGTTGTTGTGTCATCACTAATCTTGACAGACATTTGATCACCAACCTTACTTTACCTTTTCTTTCTCAGATTTTTCTTTTCTTTTTCCCCCTTTCCTCCAAATTATTTAGTTGGTGTGACACTTATAATACATATTTACAGGTCCATGGAATAGATACATAGGGGTTTGTGTTGGATGGAGTTGTATCATGATGGAAATGTAAAGAACATTAGGATATGTGTAATTTATTATGTTTAGTGTTTGTCTCCCTCCTGGAATTGAAGTCTTCTAACATTTGAATTTGATTGCTTTTAGAACAAATGTAAAAGTTTACCTAAAGAAATTAATTTGCCCCAAAGAATTATTTGTTTGTTTGCTACAAATTGAAGATAAAGCACCCTCTTGTGGTCATTTTTTTGTTCCAGTGGTTGAGACGTGTGTTGTAAGAGTGAATGACCCGAATTCGATCTCATACACTGCGTACCCAAATTCCCCCCATTATACTAAAAAACAAGAGATAGAGCACTCTCTTGGATATGCTCTTAACAATACATATATTTTTTTTCATTTCAAAAATATATTTTTGTCATTTTTTACATGTAAGACACTAATAATTTTATTTTTTCTCATCTTAATAAAGATATTTATGTCTAATCTTATTTTTTTTCTTTATAAAAACCACTTCTCAATCCAATATTTTATTTCTGATTCTATATTATGTCAGTGGACCGACTATTTTCAAATAATATTATTGTAGTGTGATTCGCAATTTACAAATCAATTCATTAAATGTCCAAATTGATCATGGAAAATGAATCATTCTATGATCCATTTGATTTTATTTTTATAACGTATCATGGACCCCCCCCCACTTACTTATCATTATAGTTTTATTATCATATTTAAATAAAATATTCAAAGTGATTCCAATTCTTAAGACTAAAGTTAATAAAGATAACATTTTGGGTTGAATTCACTTAACCTCCTCCTACTATCGATTTTGTATCACAAATAACTCATATTTAATGAAAACCTTCAATTACCACCCCCACCCCCCAAAAAATAATTGAATTGACAAATGACAATAAAACCCTTACAATTTCATAAAAAAATATATTCAATTTACCTCCTCTTATATTCTACACAGCATTTTATTCCTTTTTTTTTTCCAAACCATTAATATAGCATTTTATTCTTTAATAAACACATTAATAACATTTCATATTAACAAATTGTGGTAAAATATGATACTAAAAAAGAGCAAGTTTATATTGTGAAAATATAAAAAGAGAAGGTAAGTTTAAAGAGATCTAATTGAGTAAATATGGATGCATAGAAAGATAATGAGGGAATGTGACCACGAGTGGATATAGGCCAGGTGCCAAATAGGGGCCGATGACTCGGCCCATTATGGGTCTTGTTTGACTTGACCTATTTAACAATTGAGTCAGACTTAGGATATAAAATCTATTTAAATAGTTGAGTCAGACCCGAGCTTTTAGAATAGTCTTCTAAGCTCAAAAGACAGACCTGTTTAAACTATATATTAAATAAATATAATATTATATTCCCTATTAGGGGTGATAATTGGGTCGTCGGACCGGGTTCGTATTTGGTTTTTGGTTAATTTTGGGTTGTGCTTTAAACAATAAAAAATAATTAAAAAAATAAATTAACTACGTTTTAGATAAATTGACAATATTATGTTAGTCATTTTCGTATTCGAGTTTCTCATGTTCGTGTTTTTAATTTCTCTCAGTAATTTCGAGTCGGGTTATCGTGTCGTGTCAGAAATTATCACCCCTATTCCCGATGTTGGTTCTAGCTCATTTAGTGCCCTGGAGTGTGCTTTTTATAGTTTATAATTTTTTAAAAATAACTTTGATAACTTAAACAGACTTTAAATAAGTCAAGACTCGACCTTTTTATTTTATAAAGTCAAGCCGTATCGATGAAAAAGTCAAAAAACCCTATTACAGGTATAGGCCAAAACTTGGATCTAAGTTTAGTAAAATAGGCCCGAACTTTCCGACTCAAAGGCCAAAATCCGGTCTGACTTGACCCATTTTCACCCCTGAATGTGACCAAACCCAATCTCATCACGTTATTTTTACGGGTCAGGCTTTTAGGTCTGGATAGTGTTGTTCGGTTTTTTTGAGGAAAAAAAAAAAATAGGCCCGAACTTTCCGATTCAAAGGCCAAAATCCGGTCTGACTTGACCCATTTCCACCCCTGAATGTGACCACACCCAATCTCATCATGTTATTTTTACGGGTCGGGCTTTTAGGTCTGGATAGTGTTGTTCGGTTTTAAGAACAGACACGGATCTGAACCCGAACCATTCTCAATTCCACCCGGAACAACCAGAATATTCTTTTATTATTATTATTATTATATTATTATTATTATTATTATTATTATTACAAGGATAGGCCTAGGATAGCGATTTCGGGCAAACGACGCTATATATAAAGTCGTCCATAAAAAACTCCCCACTCACACTTTATCGTCTCATCGTAGCAGATTTGCGTTTTTTCTCCAAACCCTAGTCTTTCTTCGACTCATATTGTCCTTGGATTGAATTCCGATCCTTCGAGTTCCACCAGTTGTCGATCGATTCTTCTCCGATCAATTACCTGATTCATTCGCTGGATGTCCGATTAATGGTGGAGAAAGAGTTAATTAACGAGGCTGGACCCTAACTGCTTGTTCTCCGTGTCGATTTCGCGTGGTTATCTCTTCAATTCGGCGATCGATTCAGGAGCGGGACCGTTTCGGCAAAGTATCGATATCTGAAGCTAGGTTTTTGTTCGGAACCTTGATCGAGAAATTTCGGCGGAGAGTTCATCGGTTCGTGGAGGCGGTGACTTGGCGTTTCGATTCGGCATCAGGAGGAGAGGGCCTTTTGGTGGTTTTCTCCGATCTATAGGATTCGTGTAATTTCTGGTCGTTTGGAGGAGTTTTTGGATTGAGATCCAGATAATCAATTCTCTCTGTGGAAGTTTGAGGAAGTCCGAAGAATCTGAGTGTTTTGGAGTCCTTGAACGATTAGAAGGCCATTAGTCGGTTTGATTAATTTTTCTTGAGTAATTGCAGAAAGGAAAAAAGAAAAGAGAACTTATTGAGTTTTCGTTGTACTTCTGTTATTGTTTTTCTTTGATTTTTTTTTGAGTTGAATGCCAGGCCTTTCATTTTGTATTACTTGACGGCCTTTATTTCTGTTTGTGCTTATTTCTCTCTGGGAGAGAAAGAAAAGATATACAAAGAAAGGTGAAAAAAAAGAAAAAAAAAATATGGCTGTTTACTATAAATTTAAAAGTGCAAAAGATTATGATTCAGTTGCGATCGATGGCCACTTTATATCGGTGGGACACTTGAAAGAAAAAATATTTGAATTAAAGCATTTGGGCAGGGGTACTGATTTTGACCTCGTTGTCACCAACGCCCAGACTAATGAAGGTTGGTTTGATTATTTGCAAAAGTTTGTTCAAATTGAAGTCATTTAAACAAAAAAATGGGTCTGTGATATTTTACCACAAATTTTGTCTTTGTTTACTTGAAGTATAGAATTTACTAGTATTAGTATATTTTGAAGTGTTTGTAATGGTAAATGATGAATTTGTGTGTGTATTTTCACGGGAGTTACTCTCTTATGAGCAAGGGACTGGCTCTTAGGTTGTTAAGAAGCTTTGATTTTAATGGGTTTTAAACTTACTGTTCTTTTTTTTTTTTTTTGCTATTCTTCAATATAATAATGAGAAGATGATGGATTATATTAAAGAATTACTGTTGTTATGTTAATTAAGTTCAATCCTTCAGGAATCTAAGGGGTTGACACTTAGGTTCAGTTGTAGCTTTGATGCTTATGGGGACCGAGTTGTGGAATAAATGGTTTTTGCTAACTAATTTTAAGTGATAAAATTATGATTCTATTGTTCTTTTTTTCCCCTTTGTTTCACATATGCATTGATCTGTGCCTTGAAAGGTTGGTTACACAAGCACGCCTTTAGATGTCTGCACATCCTTAGCGGCTAATGTTAATCTGTTGTTTGTATTGTACTAATTCCAAATGATATATTGCATACAGCAAAATAAATAGTTAAATACATATTATAAAATGTTATTGCATCAAATTGGTGTATGTTAGTTAGAATGGGTTGTGGGATGGAGGCTTGACAGCTTTCTAAACTGAAGTCCATGGAGCAAAATCTGCCTGGACAAAGAATTGACAGTGATTTGAGGCTAGCTATACTAACTGTTTGAGCTTGTAATGGTGGTTGTTGGCTGATAATGTTCAGTTTGTAAGCTTTATTTGTTTTCAAAGGACGTTCGTCTTTCCTTGTTTGTGTGGAGGTGAAGACAATGATTTCGATAACGATAACAGTTTGGGTTGGTGGGGCAATGAGAATGGGCTATTGAGAAATAATGTTCAGTGGTGTTAGCTATAGTTGTGCTCTTTGGTTGCATTTATATGGTGGTTTTGTGGGGTTTATACTCTTCTCATTGTTTGTAATTTCAGAGTACCTCGATGAAGGAATGTTAATTCCCAAAAATACTTCAGTTTTAATACGCCGAGTTCCTGGACGTCCTCGCAAGCCCATAGTTACTGCTCCTGTTACTGAGCAAGAAGAGTATTGCCTTAATCCTTTTAAACTTTGTTCATTTAGTTTACTCTTAAAAAGAAAATTTGTGTATCTAGACAGATTTTACTTTCAAATGCTGAACGTTGGTCAAGTGGGATATTAACGTTTTGTCAACTATGGATGTTGTGTTTGGTTCCACTTAGCACATTTATCACAGTCCAGCTAATGCTGGGGGTCTGTTGAACCCCTTTCGACTGTGCTGTGTGACTTAGTTGGTCAACCACGCGTAGTAGGAAGAACGACCAAACACTCTGCACACACTAACAAGAAAAGAAGAAAAATAAGATTTATACTCGTCAATATTTGTAGAATTTTTTAGTGCTTAGTTCAGTCTTTCTATTTGTACTGTAGGCCAATTGTGGAAACTAATTCTGATGATGTTCAAGCCGTAAAAGGTGGCTTTATTGGAGCAGATCCATCTTCCATGAAACATGTAAGCTTTAATTCATTAATCTGCTGGAAGAATCTTAAGACCTCACTTTTAAGTAATTGGCGAACTGGTATATGCCAGCATCTCCATGTCAATTTTAGTGGCTAAGTGCATCAAAATATACAATCTTTGGTGCTTGTAGGCTGAAGATTTTGAATGGGATGAATTTGGAAATGACCTTTATGCAATTCCTGAGACTTTACATGTCCAATCAAGCGTTCCAGTCCAGGATGCTCTCCCTGTTAGCAAAGAGGATGAGGAGAGCAAGCTAAAAGCTTTAATTGACACTCCAGCCTTAGATTGGCAGCGGTGAGAAGCTTTCTTGGCTTATTATTTCATTTTTTTAGTAACAGCAATGACACCAAATCATTTTGGTTTTCAACTTATTGGCTGTTAGAGCTTACTGCCGTAACTTCAATTCATTTTTTGGCAGTCAACCTTCCGATGGCTTTGGCCCTGGAAGAGGTTTCGGACGGGGTATGGGTGGAAGAATGATGGGTGGACGTGGTTTTGGTAATTCTCTTATCCCTTAGGTGTCTATTGCGAAGTCATTTTCTGAAGAGTTCTATTCGCTGTGTAATTACCTATGACATTTCCCTATATTGTGTGCCTTCAACAATTTCAGGCAATGATTCTATCAAGCTTCTGTGTTCCTGTGGTTCTGTTTTTTATGATTGTGTTTCTAATTTAGATGTTGTTTCTCAGGTCGGGGTGTATTTGAGAAGAAAACACCACCCCAAGGCTACATATGTCACAGATGCAAGGTGCCTGGTATG